>JAVLVB010000211.1:514631-530722 GCA_032876305.1 Orestias chungarensis
TATATATATATATATATATATATATATATTTGTTGGCTAAGACAAAAACTGTGGCAAGGAGATTTTGAGTATTTAGTTGTAGTGAAACTTATGAAACTTTTACAATAAGCACCTCTGTCAGAAAAAAGTTTTAGGGGAACAAATGACCAGAGTTAACCCTAACTTTCTTTCACCACAGCGAAAACCTACAGCGTGCAAAACCATATGTGTCCTGTAGAGGGCACTCTTCTATTATTCTGATTTCATCCAAATTTTTTTAAACCTTTTTTTTTACTTTCCGGCTTTAGATAAGAGTCAGATCTATACACGCGTGTTCATAACACTGGGTTTAAATTAAAATAGCTTCAAACTGTTCTGATGAATAAAACAATAAAAAAATATCATAACAAGTATCAGTTTTTATATAAACAAGCTTTTTGTGGGAGCACACAGTCTTACTTTTAACCAAAATCTGGTGTTATAAAGTGAAATCTGTCATTGCTTTAAAATAATGTGTTTATTCTATATGAAAAACAGTAGGGAGGACTAATAATGCCACATATGAATTTAACTTTATATAGATTGTACTCTATTTATATTTTTATGTATGTAAATAGAGAGAAATATTTATTTCTGTTTTTAAGGAGTTTTCAGTAATTGTAACATAAACTTTTAATTCCCAGGTTTAAAAGCTAAATTGTTGCTTGTCTTTCTGTCTGCATGATTCTGTGTTCTGAGAAGATCGCAAAATTATCAAAGGTGGGGCTGACAGCAGAAAACTGACTGAGAGCTTGTTTTGGTTATGAGTAAATTATTAGAAGCTATATCAAGGCTCACAACAAAAGATCCAATGGAGTCAGTATTATCCTCTACAATTCGCCATTAAGTCACATAATTGCTCCATATTGGCACAGGATGTGAATTACAACATCTTTCATATAAATGCCACAGACCATGATGACAGTTTGTTTTCCTATAAAGATTAAAATATAAACGACATTTCTGTAATACTGTAAGAGGGAATTTTGTTTTAGCATCTTCGGTTAACACTCAACAGAAGGGAACTGTTATTGACAACTTCTTGTTTCCATACTTATTTACATTTTTTACAGTTTCACCTTACAAATTATATCCCATAACGACAGCTACATAATATATATCATACAATCCAATGCATCTGCAGCACTCCAGTAAAACTCAATAGTGAGCACCAACAGGTTAATGATCTAGCTGGCTATGGTATGGTAGGCTTTCCATTTAAGAAGGAACATCCGGCCTAAGGTGTTTTTCAGGGGATGTCACAATTAGGGAACAATTTATTTGTTGTCAGTCAGACATCCTCCCAAAGAAGTCACAGATTGTTGTTAACACCACCAGTTCTTAAATAGAGAGAGGGGAGTAGATTCCATAATATTTACTAAGCATGGGACATGAGCAGTTAAAACAGGTTTTAGTTAACAGTTTTTCCAATCTAAACAACCAGCAGTCAAAAGAAAATGTGAGAACTTTACAAAGTATGCAATCTGAAAGTTGTTACAGCCAGAGAAAAGAACAACAAGCTTGAAGTTAACCTGAAACAGAATAGGGCAAATGAATACCAGGAGCTATTAGTGGAAAGGAACCTTGCAAACTATTGATGGTCTACGAAGTTTTTCACAGGTTATCTAAACAATTCGTATGATCAAAATAAAGTAGATGATGGTTATATAATACATAGACATAAAAGAAAATTAACTATATAATAAACCAGAAAAGTGTGGCCTGTACATGTAACCCCCCCCCCCCCTCCCCCCCCGCAACACTTTAAACAAGACCTCTTTTAATAGTTTCTTTCTTCCTGAGACTCTTTCATAAGGGTTTTGTGTAGCTCGCAGAACTATACATTAACACATTCAGGCCTGATCGATGGATCCCTGCAGGGTTCCTAGAGGTACAGTGATAATCTTGGCTGCTTCTCAGATAACTTATTCCTTGATTTGGAGCTTAGGTTACAGACATTGTCTTGTTGAAATGGAATTTGCTAATTACTGTTTTCTTTTTAACAGTTGGGTAATCCTTATCGTATTGAAGGTTCATTTCCAGCTGCCTCCAGTTACGTGTCAATGTTGCCTCTAAGGGACTAAACCCCAAGTTGTCTATCAATGTATAAATGTTTGTGAGAGTGACTTTGTGAATGTGGGTTAATTTTAAAGCACATTCAGATGTCAGTATAATTAGAAAAGTTCTCCCTTTTATATTGTTTTAAAACCTAATCCTGCTTCAAAACTATTCATAACTTTTTCCCCGAACTCACTGCTTTGTTCCTTTATCATGGTACCAATTGTTGTCTAAGGCTATGTTTAAACACCAGGTCTGGATGCATAATTCTGAATTTTTAACTTATGCATTACTATCATACATCTATTTGAGAGGTTTAGGACTCCAAAGCGGTATGCCGAAGAACGTAGACGTCACACAGCAGTGCAATGTTTATGGAAGTTACTATGGATGCTGCCATCTGGGGATCGACTTTAAAGCAAAGCATCTCCAGGTCATAGAGATGAAGGAAGATAAGAAGACAGCAAAACTCGGCACTGCTTGCTTCAGCCTAAGATCATACAGGTGGACTCTGTTAACTAATTAACTGATCACCGAAGGTTATTAGTTCTATTGGATTTCATTAAAGAGTATAAAAAAAAAACAGGGAATGATGCAAATATATTTCAGAGATCATTTTCTGGAAAATTATTTAAAAATGACATATCCTTAAAATGCCACTTCATTTAAATTTAGCTCTAACATAAAACCCACAAATCCATACACCCATTTTTGATATTATAATGTGACAAACAAGAAACAGTTTTCAAGGGTGTTAAGGCTCTTGTTCAGTACTGCATACCAATGAATAGGAATAAAAAGATGAACGCAGACTGAGGTTACAAATGTGACCTTGTTGCACAATCCTGTGCTTTCTTGCAATTTCTCCCCATTGTTCTCCATCACTGTTTTGACTGTTGAGAGTCTGTCAGATCAAAAGCTCATCCTGATGCTGCAAAAGGCTTTGAATCTTTGAGTGCGACAAAGAGGCTGAATGGACGGGATATTTTCCACTGAAGAGCGCTGTGAGGAGAAGATAAGCAGAGAGGCGTCTGCTGGATGACTGCATGTGGTTCAGACAGTGGAGCGCAACAACCAGCTGGATGTAACTGTAACTAGAAGAATGTAAACAACTGGGCACGACTTCATTTATTTGCTCAGTTGAAGAAGTCATTCATAAGATCAGGGAATATTCTCATTGTTTATATTTTCTAACATATTATTATATAAAATGCTGCTGTGACCATAGATGACTACGCAAGTTCCCCGCTTTTGGACTGTAATAAAGTTTAAATTTTGTTTTTTTAAGTCATAAAAGAAAACATCAAAATCACGAAGAATTAAAAAAAATGATGTTCAGTTGTTGAGATTTGGCTACAACAATGGGTAGGTGTGAGTTTTTGTATTATGGGCTGGTTGGGTCAAACCTTTAGTCATAATATTCAAAATGGCCTTGTGACTAAATGTGGGAGAAAGGCGGAACCAGAAGGAAAGATAACACAGAGGGCAGGATGTGAGAGAAAGAATGGTGGTGGTAATAAAAAAAAAGATAAGACGTTTTTCTTGAAAAGAATAGAAAGAGAATTGGTGAAGTTTGAAGAATAAAATTCTAAAGGGCAAAAGTTGAAAAAATGTCAGAAATTCCCTTAACATTGCTGCATTGCCCAGCTCCCTGTGAGTGTGTGTGTGTGTGTGTGTGTGTGTGTGTGTGTGTGTGTGTGTGTGTGTGTGTGTGTGTGTGTGTGTGTGTGTGTGTGTGTGTGTGTGTGTGTGTCCCCACGGGTGTCTGGGTGTATTTATATGCTGCCGGCTCCACTGGAGCTTAATTCCTCCTAAAAATAACACACACAGCCAACACCACAACCCTCAGACACACATGGACGCACTATAAAACTCACTTTAACACACTGTTGTGGAAAGAGACTGGAAAAGTCACAAAGTTATCTCCCCACCTGGCGCTAGTGCAACGGCCCCAACAGGCTAGGAGCCAACCGGTAGCTGATGTTACTGCGTATAACCGATATGTGTACAATAGCTGCAAACAGCTGATTGGGTCTAAATGCAGCACCTGGCAGATGATTCCTGTACTTCCTGTATCCAAGGCCATTTCTCTGTTTATCTAAAATGAACCTTTTATTGGACCAATCACAGAAAGCATTTGTCACTATGTGATTTTCCTCTCTCCATTGGAGAGAACCTACCAAGTTTTAGACTGTTCACACTTATATCCACCTTTTCTTGTCCCTAAACCTCTGTTTCAAACAACAATGTTCAAACAGAGGCTAATGTAAAGATTTTCATTGCAATAGTGAAACAGAGAGCTTTAAATTTAACTTGTACTTTCACTGTAATGTCTGTAATGTCTATCAATTGTTCAAATGGATTGCCTTTTGTAATTTTTTATTAGTAAAATTATTTTAACTTTCCAAAACACATATATATTAATGTCTACTAGTGAAGAAGGAAAGATGGAGTTGCCATGCTATGATGACAGCTGTTAGCCTGAATAGCAACTCTCCCTTACTAAAGCATAATAACCATTAAACTGTAAATCTGGCATCATTTTGCGTTTTTGACACACAAAATAGGCATCACATTAAGATATGAATGATTTGTCTCATTTTGAAATGCTAGGACTGGCGTTGGTTGATTAAGATGCTTATCCCTACTACTCATTCTATTAAACCATCGTTTGATTTGACTCGTATAGTCAAATATGAATTAGATATTGCTTCAATAAAATAGATTTCATAAACACCACTAGTAATTAAATAACCAACTATAGTAAACAGTTAACATAACTATTATGATTTTGGACTATGGGAGGAAACTGGAGTACCTGGAGGAAACCCATGAAAGGAAGAAAAACACACATTTCAACAGTCCTCCTAACTTTATTCTATCTCACCGTTTTTACCTGAGAGGGTGTAGTATCGTGGCATGCCATTATTATGCAGCTCTATTGTTTTCATATGTCCTAAATGCTTTGTCATTTTGTTGGATTTGTGCATAGTAATTGCTCAGTTTTTATTTGATAATAGCATAAACAATACAATCGCGTCCCTTCACTTTATGAAATTATCACCCAACGGATAACTAGCTACCCATTTGGTGATTTATAAAAGCATTCTTACACCATATATGTATAGTGTTTATCTAATATATTAATTTGTGACATGCTTATACAGAAATGGTTTTATTAGCTACTTTGAACGACTATAAAAGGAGAACGGTGTCGATGGGTGACGTGACTTTCCTGAGAACTACAGTGACATCATGCATGTCATTCATCTCTTGTGTTTATTTCTTAAGTAATAAAGAAAAGTGTCTCTCATCTATTATTGTGTTTATGATGAGATAATTTATTACAACTCTGCAGCTTTCAGGTTGTTTTATTTTCACATTTTCCTCGGACGGATAAGGAGACAGGCCTGCGCACAGAAGTTGACATCATCATGACAAGTTGACAGATCTTAACTTAAAGCATTACGGTTTACTGTTTACATAGTTTAAAGTAAGTTTCTCTTTGTCTGGGTGCACCAAAACTGTAGACAGTATCGGTTTTGTAATAAAACCTTACAGAATGAATGAATGAATGACGTAAACATTTCAAGAGATTAAAACAGATCAAAGCACTGATGTTTTCAGCGTTGTCATACTGTTTATGGATTAAGTGACTTACTTTTTTTTTGTCACATAATTACTGCCAAGCATTATTTGTAATAGACCTAACAAACAGTATATCTCACAGCACCAAATTGCCCTTTAGCTGTAAACTAGCTCAAATGGGAAAATTATGAGTTTTAGGACTTTATACAAAGAGCATAAAGTCATGCAGAGTGGTTTTCTGGTAAAATCACCCGACAATTCACAAATTGAATGCAAAGTTGACCTGTAAACTGTACCTTAATAGAAGTGAGCAAAACAATCTAATAAAAATGTGTCTGTGTTGATTTTTTAAAATGACACATGTTTGACAGTAGAGTTTTGGACTTGCAGTTTCGCATAACACAAATGTGACAAATACAGAGTAAAAATGTGGATACCAAATATCATCAGTATTTTAGAGTGAGGACCAGAATCTGTACCACCTTATTTATTTACTTGAGGCGACTCGTGGAGTTAGGTTTTGTTGTTGTTTTTGCTTGTAGTTTTTTTTTTTCCCCCCTGTTTCTAAATGCATTCCTATCTCCTGTGGATTTTTTATATTGAATCAAGTTCTGTTTTTGAAAAGTCTATTTATATACTGTTGTGCTATTTACTCCATTTGATTTATTCTGTCTTTAACTATCCAGGTTTTTTGGATTTCTCTCTTGGTGGATTATGTCTTTGGTACCTCCTCGACTCTGCTTGGCCTGTGTTTTGGTCCAAGGAAACACATCATAGAGACAATGAAGATCAATGCTTGGATTCAAGCAAACGCCTGGCATTGGTTTAAAATTCCCAAAGGCCAATTGAGGGAAAAAGAAAGCAGGACCTCACACTTAATATGCAATAGATATGCACACATGTTCACACGCTCGCATAGCAACAAACAGAAAACCAAAGGAGTCATACTTTCCATACAATGAAGAGATACAGTGACATGATGTAAATATATTTAGCAGCTGGGGTTGGCATCAAATCACATGGAAGATAAAGTTACAGCAGTATTGACTTCTTTATCTTGATTGCTTTTGCTCCTCAATCTCTTGCATCATGTTGACAGATGTCCATGACGTCCTAACTTGAACTTATTGTTTCCCACAAGGGTTCAAGAAGTAAATAGCCAGTTCTTTTGAGGTTTTTAAGGGTTTAAAAAGATGTGCTGTTTTCTGTCGATAAATAAAGACTATAATCCTTCCTGGGAAGGAGATTTGTGCAAGTTCAGCTAAACAAATAAAAAGACTTTGAGTGAGTCTGTTCATTTTTCTAGCCAGTTTCTTGTTAATCCTTCAGGCATAGTGAGAGTGCTTAACCACCTTTAGTTCGGAGTCTTAGACATTTTGTTCAGCCTCTGAAAATGTATTGAAACTAAGTGACTGACGTTACAAGATTTCTTTTATAAACACTTAATGTTAAACACTGAAAGCAGCTTATCACTATTGACAGTTTATTTTACCAAGTATTTCCATTTACTGAAAATTAGGTTTTCAGGAATGTGTTTCTGAGCTGTAACAGTTCTGTCATGTCCCATGCTGTCCAGAGAAGACGCCAGTGGAAACACACCATCTGTCTTGTGAGATAAATCTTACCTTTATGAAAAGTATTTTGGAAAAGTCAAAAAGCAGAAGAAATTAAGGAAGTTGTTTTGTGTTTTTTGTTGTTTCCATTAATCTTTCAGTTTTTTGTACTACGATACTACAAAATGTGCAAAAAAATGACAATGGAAACAAGGTGTGGTAAAGAAACCGGGTTTCTATAAGTGATGCGTTGGTTATTACAAAATAATGTTATGGTTAGGGCTGAGAAATTTGACTTAGAAAATACTATCAGATTTCTTATTTTGGTCCAAAATTGTTTTTCTTTTCTTTTGTTTTCTTAAATATGAATTCTAAGTGAAAGGAAATACTTTTAGTCATCTTTTGTGTGACAAAGTGTGTGCTCTTGAACTCTGAAAAGACAGAAGTTGTTATCTTTGGACCAGAACCCCTAAAAAAGAAATTGCTTAGCCAGCCACTTGACCTGGATAGCATCAGGTTGGCGTCTGGTGACAATGTTAAAAACCTTGGTGTTATTTTTGATCAGGAAATGTCTTTCAAGTCCCATATAAAACAGGTCTGTAAGATTTCCTTCTTTCACCTTAGGAATATAGCAAAAATTAGAAATATTCTCTATAGGACAGATGCCAAAAAACTAATCCATGCATTTGTTACTTCAAGGCTGGACTATTGTAACTCTTTATTAGCAGGAAGTTCACAAAATGTAATTAAAAGTCTACAATTGGTCCAAAACACTGCGGCAAGAGTTCTGATGAAGCTTAAAAGAGAGATCATATCTCCCCAATTTTAGCTTCCCTTCATTGGCTCCCTGTCAAACTTAGAATAGATTTTAAGATTCTTCTTTTGACATATAAAGCCCTCACTAATAAAGCTCCATCGTATATCAGAGATCTGATTACTCCTTATGTCCCTAACAGAGCACTTGGCTCTCAGACTGCAGGTTTACTGGTGGTTCCTAGAATCTCTAAAAGCAGAATGGGAGGCAGATCTTTCAGTTATCAGGCTCCTCCCCTGTGGAACCAGCTTCCAGCTTTAGTCAGTGAGGCAGACACCTTGTCTAGTTTCAAATCTAGACTTAAAACCTTCCTGTTTGGTAAAGTTTATAGTTAGGAAGAGGTAGAGAAGACAGCCTAATCCGGTTGGGGAGGAACTCAGTCTTGACAGACGGTTCTCCTTTGCTCTACCTTTTTCATGTCTCACTCTATAGGGTTAAGTTATTTAAGGTTTTCTATAGTTATGCTGCTATAGGCTTAGACTGCTGGAGGACAATCTGACCACTTCTCTCTCTGCTACTTTCTTCCTTTATCCAATCTACTTAGTTACCGTTATTTCAACCTTGTTAACCTTTTGTTTTCTCTTAGTGTTCTTCTCTCCATAGTAACCACACCTGGTCTGGCGTTCTGTCAGCTGAGACAGCTTCTTGGATGAGAACATGGGCTGAGATGCTTCCAGTGACGCTCTACAACTGCTGCTACAAACATAGTTCTGTTGGAGGTTTCTTCCTGTTAAAGGGGAGTTTTTCCTCTCCACTGTCGCTACATGCATGCTCAGTATGAGGGATTGCTGTAAAGTCAACGACAACAGAAGCCATTGTTTCTGTCTGCTGATTCCAGTGGAGTGAATGCTGCAAATCAATGACTCGATGCAATTTACCGTTCCTTAGAATGGAAACTTTTTCAAATTGATTTGTTATGATGTATCTTTGATTTTAATTGATTTTCTTGTAAAGTGTCTTGAGACAACATCTGTTGTAAATTGGCGCTATATAAATAAACTGATTCTTGATTCTTGATCTTTTCTGTAAGTTGATCTTAGTTTCGAGTCCAAATAAATACAAGCTGTAATTCACTCTTGTAAAACAACATGGTAAGCATGGAGGGCTGACATCACTCTGACGCAAACCCAATTGGCTATCTCCACTGTTATGTTTCTCTTTAACAAACTACCAATCTATGTCGTTAGCTGAAAGGATAGATTAACCAAAGAAGACAGTGTGTGTAAATTACCATTATTACATCTGTACGACAATAGATGTACAGAAAGTCACTACTGGTATTTTATCAAGGTCTAAATCAAGAAATATTTAATAACTATTAATAAAAACATAGAGGAATATTTAGGGGGTGGCTTTTATGCAAATTTCACACACAAGATGTCTTGATGCTCAGTTCCAAATTTTTTATGTAATCCTATTTTTTCTATTTGTTATATAATAATGAATAAACATGACATCAAAACGCCATTAGACTTCTGTGTGAACGGTTACGACCCGATAAAATGGCATCCCATTCCTCTGTATCTTAGTTTGAACTGTCCAAATTCTAAATTAGATACATATCTATAGTTTCATACCATCTGCGGTCTAAATGACCATTTCACATTTTATCTGACTTGTATGTCAATAACGGGAGACAACTTGATTCTTAAACAGAAGTAGTCAGATGTTGTGAATCTTGACATTAACAATGGCTGAAGCAAGCAGTGTGGAGTTTTCCTTCTTTTTTTGTATTAGTTTCTGTGCTCTTGCGAAAATACGGTTGTCTTTAAAGTCAGTCATACACGTCTAGGATCCTTTGCGCATCCCTTTGGCTGATGGCCTTTTTCTATAAGTGGTGACCTAAAAAATTTTTTTTAGCTAAAACTCTGAATTGTACATCATGACCTGCTGTTGACACACGGCCTTAAAGAACTACTGGTATCATGATTTGAGTTTGGCGAGAAAAGTTGTGGAGTTGTGCCAAGTTTTAGCCTTCAGCTTGTAACATAAAGTAAGTCTGCACGGCCCAAGAAACTTGTTGCTTTGGAGTTGTTAACTATTCACACAGAAGTGGAAAAGCAGTTGTACTTCTTCTTCTTATTAGTATGAACGACCACACAGAAACAAAATCGTATTTCAGTCAAAAAATCTAAACAGCAGGTCCTGAGTTCAGACCTGCTGTATTCAGTTTAGTTCACACTACTAATAATAAGAAGAACTGCTTTCGTACTGCTTTTCATACAGTTAACAACGTCAAACAACCCATTGTCATAGCCTCAGTATTAGCAGTTGACAAAGTATCTTGGAGGAACATCCGTTTGAAACAGAAACTGTGCGATAGGAGTGCGATGACACACTGAACATTCCCAGGACTTTGTGATGCAGACACAAGGTAGCAGCCGAAACCTGCCAGAGACGAATGCCAATTAAGCAGCGGCGATGAAAAACGATCCCTCACGCAGGAAGCTGTACAAGTGAATCATTTTCCTCTGTTATCTAATCTACTCTAACTGAGTTGAGGTGATCTGTAGGAGGCTCTCAGGTTCCCCATGCGTGAGGCTGTTGCCTACACGTCACATGTTTTACAGCCAGTTGTTAACGGCCCTCTAACCGCCGGCCATCCTTTTGACCCTTGCTCAAGCCTTGACGGCTCTTCTCGAGACCACACAGCCCGGCGCACAGATTTGTCTGAACAGTGTAAATCCCACAGAGGTGCGCTGCGGCTCAGAGGCTTGCCTGTACACGTCGCGCTGTGCGCTGCTGTCACCACGCCTTCAGCTTCCAAACAGCACAATTATCCCGCACTCGGTGACAGAGTTCAAGGCAGCTCGTGCTGTTTGGCATGGCTTTAATTTGACTTATGCTGATGAATCTGTCAACAGAGTCAGTTAGCTCGTCTGCAGCACGATCCCCAAGCAAACATGGAGGGCCGTTATAAATCTCACGAGGTCGCCGTTATGAGGATATGGAGAAATGGAAGCCTGCACAGAGCAGACATTTGTGACAGTGGTGATTTGTCATCAAATGATGGATCTCGACGGGAGGAGTAGTTCGTGTCACTGCTGTCTTTCCCTCTGCAGAGGAAGGAGGGGTAAACTGCCAATCAAAAGGCAGAGCTACTAAACGAATAGATTTTGTGCAGGTAATGAAAAATGAATGGCAGCAGAGAATGAAGCGCAGCCTGCAGAGGAATGCAGAGACGGAGCTAAACACCTCCCACAGGTCTGCTGGGAGAGCAGGCACACACATGTGGCCCAACCGACCGGCTCCCAGGTCCCGGGAGGAGGCGGCATGGCGGAGCTCCGAGTCAGGTCGAGTTCAGTCCCTCAAACCCACCCGCTGGGTTATGTAATCTATCCATAATAATATTAACCACTCTGTTTCTGATAGGATGTAAATGTCACCTCTATGGATTCAGACTCTCGTTCACAGCATAACCCGTTCTATTAGACTGTATAAAATGACTAAATCCAAATAAATCATATTTCTCTTCAGCAGAACTTCAGGACTAGATATGATTAGACAGTTGTGAAGATATACGGTATTAACATTGCGGTTTTATGGCTGCTAAATTCCTCCATAATTCTGCTCCACTAAAGTTAGACAGTTTTCTCTTCCTGTATCTGATCAAAATGTAAAGCAACGTGGCCACTCCACCACTTGTTGCTGTGCACAAAATAATTAAAAAAGCAGATGAATTCTGGCGTTGCTTATTTTGTAATGTAATTTTAAATCTGTGTTTGGAATTGAAAAGTAAAACAAAAACAAAAAAACAAACATAAACCATACGATAAAAATCGTATGGACTGAAAAAACCCCTTTCCTCATTTCTAGAGTTTTCCCTTATAGAAAAATCTCATGAAATTCCAGAAAATAAACCACTTGTGACAAAACAATCCAAGTTTTCACATATCCCCATCAGATTCACATGTGGTTTTCATTTCCCAGCAGTTGTAAAGTTTGGTCATGTTTGTTCATGTGTTCCATCTTCCATTTACATGTGGAACATTTAAATATTTACATGGGAATCATGCGGGATATTTTTAAACCATGCTATATCCACGTGTACTCATTGGATTTTTCATTTACTTACATCATTTCACATGTGGTATTTGGTTTTCACATGCAAAATTCATGTAAGGGAAAACTTTTGACAGGAGGGAAATTTATTGTAGAATTAAGATTTGAATATTTAGCAGCAGTTTACAAAAAAAGTTCCCCTAATAGATGTTTAATACAAAGTTTATGAGTAAGTTATTAATTCATCAGTAAACACTTAAATCATCAAGTGTTTAGTGGGTGTCTGTGGCACAGGTAATCTTGCAATCAGGCAAATTGCAGGGTCAATTCCAGCGGTCCCCAGTCACAAGGCACTTAACCCCAAGTTGCCAACCCATGTATCTGTGGTGAATGTGGCTACAGTGTAAAGTGCTTTGAGTGGTCAGTTTGATTAGAAAAGTGGTATATGAGTGAAGGCCATTTACCATTTAGTATAAATTAGTTAAGGGTGAGAAAGAGACAAACTTGTTTCTTGTCAACTTGTGAGCAATATATTTAGATGTCACCTGGAGATGATATAGTAAACATTTAACTGTGTAATTACACAGACATATGATGGAGTGGAATAACAAAAAAATATATACAGTTTCAAAAATGCTAATTGTAAATTCGACACGAAGTTTGTCTGAAATGAACAGATTACATCCACTATTTGTCAAGAAACCCATAATTTTCTCTCATAATTAATGCAAAATAACAAGTAATTAATGACTTATAAAGCGTTCACAAATGAATTATTAACACATCTGTAATTTATTTATTAGCCTCCATAAGGGGATAATTATTGTAAAGCATATCAATATTAGAAATATTTTTCGATAAAGACAATTAGTGGCTATTAATAAAATTTATGTTCAAATATTTTAGTTCACGTTTTTAAGTCTTGATCCACTGAAGCTGGAGAAAAATAACCTCTTTAGATTATAAAAGGAACATTATTTATTCGATCAAATATGTCGCATTATTATTGTTTTAAAGTAACTGTATTAATCTCATCTGCTGTTAGATTTCTTGGCTTGTTTCGTTGGCTTTTAGAGACTTTTCTTTTTCAGTTCCCAGACAGCCAGAGTGCAGTGAAGGAGAGGCGGTTAAGGATTAACCTGAGCAGAGGCGCAGCAGGTGTGTGTTCAGCAGACTTACAGCCAGTTGCTGGCGCTGGCGGAGAGCAGCGCGCAGCACAGCATCAGGACGCAGCGCAGCAGACCGTCGCTCATCCCGGCGGCGGAGAGCGGAGGGAGGCCGAGAGCGCGGTGAGCGAGCTTGACTGCGGGATCCGCGCGGGGACGTTAATCCATCGTTACGCATCCAAGGTGTCCCGTCCTCTCAGCTTCCAAGGCGCAACAGGAGCGCTCAAAAACTGGATACGAATCGAGTAAATGTTAAAAACGAAAAACTTTTTTTTTTAGTAGAATCTTCTTCTTCTTCTTCTGGATGAGCTCGTTTCTCGACTTGTGCTGCGCAGAAGCGCCTGGAGAGATGAGCGAGCTGTCCCGTCCTGTCATGAAAGCACCGCAGCGCAGGTCTGAGGAGGACAGAAGCTGCGCTGCGGCTGGAGTTAAGGGGGGCGGGGCCAGGATGGAGGCACGCCATCAGGATGGGAGTTTGTTCACTTTCAGGGACGAAGGAGGCGACTAGACTGAGCTGCCCAGGTTCTCTTTCTGTGTGTGAGTGTTGGCGGTCTCATGGGAGGAAGCAATAGCACAACCATTCACTGTTGCCTTCCCAAGCCACTCTCCACTCATACGTGTGCAGGCCAGGGGCGTGTTTAGGGCGGACAGGTAGGGGCACAGGAAGGGGTCAGACTTAAGGTTGCATAATTATCTATTTCTCCTGTCTGTTACAGTACAAATTATGCATATTGTATGGTTAGGTTATTCAAACACAGGTAATACGTTTATTTACTAATTATAGGTCCTCAAACGTGTTTTATTCAAACCCCCATGGAAACTAGACAGCTTTAGATTGTTAACAGCGTGGAGAAAAATGGAAGAAAATAAACACACAACAAACTAAATAAATGCGAAACAAGAATGCACCAACGACAGATGAAATGCTATAACCAGAGCAAAAAAGAAGCACAAGACAAAGTGCTGCAAACTGAATAAACAACTTCAAGTGGAAAATGCTGCAGACGTACTCTTCCAAACGCGAACGTTCCACGTGGAGTTGATCACAGCATCAATCAAGACTAGAACCTCAGTAAAGAAGAGATGTTGTGATGGAACGGGACGTCCTGAAGCAAGTTGGAGGAAGAAAAGAAATGTATTTTTCAATGTCACAGTCTTACAATTATACAGAACTGTTCCCTTTAGTTGTGTGTTCCGTTGTGGAGCAAGTTTGCAGCGTTTTATACCTGCTGTCGTTTTTTGCCATCTACATCTTTTATGTGTTTGCAGTGTGATTTGTTGTTAGCTGCGTGTTTGCACCAGCTATACAGTTTTAAAGTCCATGGAGTTTTAAAGAATTAGCTATTTCAATTTTTTAAGTTCTATGACGTTGACTTCTGCTGAAAAAAGCTCTGTTTTAATTTTTTTATCCACGGATTTGGTCAAGTGAAGGGTTACTTCACTTGACCAAATTACTTTATTCCTGCATGAGAGAGGGTCCCATGGTTTCCAAATATCCTGAAGATGTCAGGCTGAATTATGAGGGAAGCACGTATATAAAGATGCACAAACATATAGAATCTATATTTAAGATGGCAGCCATCCGTGGGTATATATGTGCCTGAATTAGCTATTTGTTTAAATGAATGAAGGTCAGTGCAGAATGACAGGGGAAAAAAAGGTTCCTTCAATTCCCACTTAAAACAACAGTAACAGTATATAAACAGAAGTAAAGAGACAAGATATATTTCTGATTAGGAAAAGAATGTACAAAAATAGACCACACTTAAAGTGACTATAAGACCCAACTTGTTTTTTTGTTTTTTTTCGTGGCTCAGTCTGCATTCATGTGTGTATTTGGAAGCCAGTGTATGACATGTGTCGAGATAAGATAAGCCATTTTATATTTACCCAGGGGGAAATCCAGAGCAGCAAAACATACAGATGAGTGGAATGAAATGTAAAACAAAATATTCTGTTTAAAATGATGTTGAAATAAAGTCATTAAACCTGAACAATAGGCCGTTTTCTTTAGCTATGATGGAATTGTGAGAAGTGCTAATAGCTGTCAAACAAATTACCTGAAACATAACATAAAATTTTTTGAGGAGCTGTCAAATTTAAGAAATAAATTCTTTATATATGTTATTATTACATTAGTTCTTAAATTGTTAGTGGATAAAAACAGCTAAAAACAGGTTAGTAATTTGGGTTTTCCAACTAAAACTTACAGATTTTTCAAATAATGTTTTAGATCGATGAAAATCAGGTTAAATGACCTTTTACAATACAATTCAGACCAATTGCTCATAGGTTGGATTATTCCAGGACTGGGTTTTAAAATTAAACAGAACGTTTAGGTTCTTATGTAGGATATACTTTTCTTTTTATGTTTCACTGAGGTTATAATTTAGAATCTGAACACCAAACATGACACTGTGTTAGACAGCATGTAGCAAGAGGCAAGAACTATGAACATTTCCTCAGGAACTCCTTAGTTTGTTTGATCTTCTGCTGAAACTTAAAATTGTTTCCACACAGATTCTGAAATCCGAATAAAATCTTTGAAACTCCGCTAAATGATGGTAAAATCAATATTTCATGAACGTTTAAAAGAATTATAGCAAGAGTAGAGCCGACCAATATTGTGCGCAATGAAAACATCGTTCTTAATTAGGCCAATGATCACATTGATGCAAACAAGCGCTGCTTTGTTCCTACCATGATTGAGATGATCCCAATTACTCTAATGAGCTTTTGAGCCTCAAGTATATTTAACCTTGTCCAATTGGCAAAATGTATTATCATGGTGCAAAATAAACATTAATTTGTTTCATGTTACCATATATTGTATTGAAGCAGTACTTTTCGATAGCTATTTTTGTAACTGAAAAAAAAAATATATTATGATAA
>JAVLVB010000211.1:530822-554981 GCA_032876305.1 Orestias chungarensis
TTCCTACCATGATTGAGATGATCCCAATTACTCTAATGAGCTTTTGAGCCTCAAGTATATTTAACCTTGTCCAATTGGCAAAATGTATTATCATGGTGCAAAATAAACATTAATTTGTTTCATGTTACCATATATTGTATTGAAGCAGTACTTTTCGATAGCTATTTTTGTAACTGAAAAAAAAAATATATTATGATAACAACAGTACATATTGTGTATACACAAAAAGGTGTATGCTCGATAACTCCGCCCTGTGATGTCATCATAACAATTTTTACTCGTACACACAAAGTTGAATTCGTTAGAGTTGTACATACACCTTTTTGGAGCGATCTTACTTCATACTTTATAAGGAAATAATTTATTTCTAATCATAAATACATTCATACATGTTAAATAAATCAGTTTAAAAATTTTCCTGTCTAAGGAAACCCAGCAGATTGCATCAAGTCATTGACTTGCGACATTCACTGCTGCTGGATCAGAACACCGAAACATTGACTTCACAGAAATCCCTTATACTGAGAATGCATATGACGAGACTGGAGAGGAAAATTATATTTAACAGGAAGAAACCTCCAACAGGACCTGGCACTTACCAAGGTAACTTAATTTAGTTGTTCTATAAAGCATTGTTCACATAGGTGAAGACGTCACAAACATCCTAAACTTCTATTGAGAACAAAGTCTGGCGCATGTAAATACATCTCATGATCAGATAATTTAAATTTGTGACCATGTAAATTATGCATTCGGAACATTTAACCCAAATACACTTTTGTCCAAACATGAAATTTTCATTTGGGTTAAAGGAGGAGTGTCTACCATGGAACAGCAGAACACAGTGAATTTCACAATACTGACCTCGGTATACAGAACCAATTCACACATGAGCAAATCCACACATACTTAAAAAGACATGATAAGACTTGTTGCAAAAAATGTCTTTAATTAGTTCCTGGTGAGATAGTAACATTTGTGACAGCAGTTTACATAGCTGTTCTGAATATTTGGCTAACCTAAAGGTGCAGACACAGCAGATAAACATGCTTTGTGTATGTCTGAGAATTAAAACAATAAATGAAATAAATAATGACTAACAGAAATTTCCCAAACTGACAAGTTTTGTAAAAAGTAGCACTTGAACGTGTTTTAACACGCGTCATCTCTTCCATCACAAGACAAAGAATTGGAAAGATCGAAGTGATTAAGAAGAAAAGGAGGTAAGAAAGGTAGCTTCCTCAGAAAGTTTGTAACGCATAAGTGAAACTCTCTCCACCTGCACTTCAGTATTTTAGAGTTACTGTTAGGATAGGCCTGCTTACAACTGCTGCTATAAACTTTATTATTTCCTTATCCTGTGCTTGTAATTTAGTTTTCTATCTTTTCAAACCCCCAGTGGGTCGTGTCAGATGGCTGCTTGTACTGAACCTGGTTCTGCTGGAGGTTTCTTCCTGTTAAAGCGGAGTTTTTCCTCTCCACTGTCTCTACATGCATGCTCAGTATGAGGGATTGCTGTAAAGTCAACGACAACACAAGCCATTGTTTTGGTCTAATGATTCCAGAGGAGTGAATGATGCAAGTCAATGACTCGATGCAATCTGCTGGGGTTCCTTAGATTGTAAACTTTTTCAAATTGATTTGTTTATGATGTATCTTTGATTTTAATTGATTTTCTGTGAAGTGCCTTGAGACGACACCTGTTGTAAATTGGCGCTATATAAATAAACTGATTCTTGATTTTTGATTCTGTGACAGTTCCTCTTATTGTTACTTAGTGTCAGTAATGTCTTGTATTGTCTGTATCACTGTGGGATGGGTGAAGACCGTAATTTCGATTCCTTTGTATGCCTTGACATGTAAAGAAATTGACAATAAAGCTGGCTTTGATTTTAAGCATTTGTGTATATATATCTGTGTGTGCAGTGTTACAGCTGCCTTTGAGGATAGTTCAGGTTGGGTGGCTGGGACACACTCACATATTTGAAATAGTTAATGGTCAATGATAATCAATGAGCAAGGGAATGGTCCTGGTCAATGACACGCAAGCAGAGGCTGCAAAACAGGGCAATAATCAAACTCCATGTACATACAGGGTTTATAAATCACAATTACCCATAATACAGACAGGGAGCAGGCAGAAATGGTTGTTACGAGGAAGAGAACTGGTCAGGCACATGATCAATAACTAGGACATTGGACAGAAATCTCACACTGACCCTTTGTATGTACAACAGAGTAACAGATCTAAATCATCACTAAAGTTTGTCAGGGTTAAATTGCCTCACTGTTAAAAGGAACATGGAAGCATCACTTTGTGTTAGCAATGTTGCATTTGACTAAACCTGAATAATTATGAGATAATGTCCTTTCAATCAATGACACAGATGTAAAGATTTCTTCCCAAAATGCATACCTTAGATGGATGTTAGAAATGTTTTCCATTCACACTGTAACTGGACATTATGTCAAAGTGAAATGTGATGAAATATGTCCAATAGCTAAAGAATAGAATAGAATAACCCTTAATGCTACAGTGAGGACATTTACTGGTCTACTTCCTAAGGAGGTTGAGAAGAGCTGGACTCGGGAGCTCAGTCCTCACCTCCTTCTACAGATGTGTGGTGGAGAGCGTCTTGTGCTCCAGCATCAACGTGTGGCATGGAAGCTGCTCTGCTGCAGACAGCTAAGCTCTGTAGAGAGTGGTGAAGGCTGCACAGAGGACTGTTGGAATCTGCCTCCCCAGCACTACAGACATTTACACCTCCAGATGCAGGAAGAGGGCCTCCGGCATCATGAAGGATCCCACCCACCAAGCACACTCACTTTTTGTCCCGCTCCCCTCAGGCAGGAGGCTGCGGAGCATAAAGTGCAAAACCACCAGACTGAGAAACAGCTTCATTCCTGAAGGTGTGAGACTCTCAAACACACGCAAGGACAATTTCAAATGAAAAAACCCCCAAAACTTTCTAATTTAACCGGCACTGTTCACTTTAATATGTCACTTTAATATGTCACTTTATTAATCATCCATGCTGCTACAGCAAATTTTGCACTTCGAATTTTCATTGCTGCTATGTCCGAGGTCCCATATTGTAGATTCTGTGTAGTCAAAATCTTATTCTCTTATATTTCTTTATATTTTATTATATTATTCTTATTTTGTAGCTATTTTAAAATTGCTCTCAGGGTGTAAACTGGAACGTGGGATTAGAATTTCGTCCCACCTCATGTACCACATGTAATGTGATGACAAATAAAATTCCTTGATTCCTTGATTACTTGATTCCTTGATTAAACAAGTAAATGTTTTTTAGCTTATTGCACAACCTATAATACATTTAGAAAACCTTTCACAAAGCATTCCACCGATTATTTTTTGTGACCGGAAAGGCACATTATTGCACTTGAGGGTTGTAAATTCTGATGCTAGAGAGCATGAAAGACCTCTGAGAATGTTTTGCTTCACACTGTGGGTGTCACAGTCTGTGGATGAACAGAGTGCTAGGAGCTGCACAATGAGATAGAAGGGGTAAAATACTTTCTCTTTGATAAATACCAATTTCAGAGATGTCCTTCTCTCACTTACCTCCTCGCTTCCAGTAGTTGGTCCAGGACAGAACTACCTCTTTTCTGTCCCGCTCAGTGTTTCCACACTCCATCCAAACCACAGGATATGTAGAACACTGCAGATGCCTCTACGTGTCATAGACGTTTTTTTGACAGTGTCCTGCACAGACCAATTGACCTCAGTATCTTCAAAAAATGAAGCGTTTCTTATTTAATTCATTGGTATTGTAGGACTCCAATATGTTAGATACTTGTACTACTCCACAATCTCTAAGCCCTGGAAGGTCAGCATCTCTTTTGTTTTGTTGTTGTTGGTGTGAAGCAGGTTGGCCTCACACCAAATTAAAAAGCATACACCTTTTTGTGTATACACAATAATTTTCTTCCCATCAGCTTTGTAGCTGAAAATGACTGTCACCTGAGAACTTCTAGACATGCTAGTTGTCCAAAATATTTTAAGAGAAACGTGTACAGACAGAAAAGGAAAAGGGACATAACTGTTCCCTGAGGTCCCCCAGTGATAAAGACAACACATTATACACATCATACCATCTTGATGACATAGTCACCAAGCCTTAACTGCTGCCGTCTGTTGGTGAGGTGCTCGATGATCCATGCTGCCAACTTGGCCCCAACCAATTCAGGATACAGCATAATGATCTCAAATATATAATCATATTTTTTAGAGAATAGCTGAAAATAAAAAGAAGAAATGACTTGCAATGGGGAACATCAACATTTCAAATGCTTTGAAAAGCTTTATATTGGTATAAACAATCCTAATGCAAAGTTCTTTCCAGACAATGTGACTAATTGTTATTAAATTTGTGGTTGTGTTTTTTGAAACAACAGTTTATTATTTTTTTTGTTTGTTTTTGTCCCATGACTCCTTTGTCCCCTAGGCTGAGGTTTTTAACTCTGAAAAACTTTGTTTTTCCAACCGCCACTTTTACATATTTTTAATCCAGGAAATAAGAACTGTGAAAGATCTAGTTTGTGTTGCATTAACTAAAACAACTTTACCAACAGTATTTTGAGGAGGTTGTTGGCAGAACTGTAATTTGGATTTAAAACTAACTCAATTTATAGATGCCTTTCATTTTCTTGGCATCAGAATGATGTTTTTTGAATCCTCTAATCAAACTAAGACAACTTAACCTTCAATTTGGACTGCAATTTTCTGTCTATTTAAGTTTTTAAAGGGGACAATCAAGTATTGTAACAGCAAAGCTGGACAGAAACATTAGAAAAATGTAGCTAGGTTAATGGAAAGTGTGATTTTTCATAAATTTTTAGGCTTTACTTAAAATTTTTCTGACAATTATGTGGAAACTCAGCTTGAGGCCAGTGATAACTATTGAGTTTATTGACTTGGATGTGCAGTGATAAGGTTTGCCGATATTTCAAATGTTAAAAAAAAACCTTTGATCATTTCAACGTGGTAACTTTTTGCAGGGGGGAATGAGACCAATCAGTGGAAGCAGATCCAGTGAATCTGAACAGATGAGCAGGACAGATCAAACGTAAAACCTTTCCTTCTATCTTTGATCTGTAGATTAAAGTAATTGATGCTGAGTTTTATGGTATGGACTGTGTTCAGTCAACGGAATATGTGTGAGGCTTTGCCAGTAAAAATGTGGATGACTCATTACAGTGTCTCTTCTTCACTACCATTTCAACTCCTCCTTCGGTCAGACACTCTCAATCCTCCTCTGGCACCTCTTCTTCTGCCCTGTTCAGGGTGTTAAGCCGTTATTATGAATGCCCTCACCCAGAGTTCACATACCCAACACACACACATGCAGCCCTAGATGTCGATCAGCAAGCATATACACAAACACATGCAGCGAGAGGTCTGACAGTCAGGTGACCCAGACAGCATTCTCTTGTGTGATTAGGCTTAGTGAGCCATCTCCTCTGTCCAGCTTGTCGCCAGTAGCTCTGCGTGGCCTTCACACCCCGCCGGCCTGGCTATGCAACACCACGGGTCGGCCGTGGGGTTTGGGGTGGGGGGTGAGGAGGTAGTAATGACTCGATGCAATCTGCTGGGGTTCCTTAGATTGGAAACTTTTTAAAATTGATTTTTATGATGTATCTTTGATTTTAATTAATTTTTTGTGAAGTGCCTTGAGACGACACCTGTTGTAAATTGGTGCTATATAAATAAACTGATTCTTGATTCTTGATTCTAGTGTGTTTTTACAAATCCAGGCACTGTGTGTGTCAAATTTTTCCTCCATATACCATGATATGTTTTCTGTCTATGTGTGTGTGTGTGTGGCTGTGTGTGTGTGTGTGGGTCTGCTGTCTACAGCTCCCAAAGCTCTGTGGATTAGTGACAGGACCCCACAAAAGCATGATGAGCCTTTGTCTCTGGAGCCCAGAGGTCTTATGGCTGGATGTGTGTGTGTTTGTGGGTTGCTTTGTGCGGGACTCTCTCAGCATGTTCCAGAAAGGTCATTTGCTGTCTTCATTTACGCTTTTTATTTCTTAATTCTAGAGTGGAGTTAAGACAAGGGTTTTTTGTACACTAGCCGTGATGGACTGGAGTACAAAAAAAAAAAGGAGGCTGGTATAAGAACTATTAATCCCACTGAAAATTGCAGCAACCTCCACAGTTCATCATTGAAAGTAGGAGTTTGATTCTGAAACAAAACCATTGAGCCCGAAGCTCTTCGCTCTCTTTCATTGATTTTTTGCAAGATAGTGTCAAGAAAACATTGTGTGACCCCTTCTCTCCAAAGCCTAGTTCATCCCCAAAAACTTGGGTCCAGACATACAGCCAAATAACAACACATGCATCTCAGCCCGGAGGAATAAGTCTCAGCTCTAGTTTTACAATTAAATTAAAAATAAAAAGATATTCCTTTGATTAAAATGCCCTGAATTGTTAAGCAGGTAACCGAGGTTTGTGGTTGTATTGTTTTGCTTTTCCATGCAACTGTGATTAATAAATGAACACCAGAGCGTTAATCCTACATAGCAAAGTTTCTCAAGAACAAATCCCTGTCCGCAAACACAGAGACACTCAGAAGTTAAACAAGCAAACATTGGATCTTATTAAGTCCGAATTGCTTTGAAACGTGACATGCTTTATTGTCTTCGTTCTCTAAATGGAATCAAAATCAGACTTATTTAGTATTTTTAGGTATGATGAAATTGATATGGCCCAGATTCCTTACAAATAGTAATTTAAACCTTTAGCTCAGCGCTCACTACAACCAAATGTTAAATTGTACTGCCATTAGCCCCTGTTGACTTTAATGCGATTGCAAGAATGCAGCCATATGACATTTATTTCTGAATAACTAAAAAGTCAGTCAAGCAACTTGTTAAAAACTTTGTCAACATAAGATGACAACAACCAAATAACTAATTTATTTCTTACTTGAAAACAGGAAAGGTAAACATAGATTGAATAGGGTGAGAGAGTTAAATGCTAACCCTTATTTACAAAGCTCATAATTATAGTTTAGACCTAAAAACTTAACTTCCATTAGCAATAGTGTGCAATATTGTGAGATTTACCTTTTTTGAAACGTTGTTAGTTCACAGTCTTAAAGCTTTGCTGGCAGTGCCATATCTTTAGCCAAAATAAAGTCAATATATTTTAAGTTGCTTACATGAAAACATGCCACGAATCCACGATAAAAGACTTTCAACTCTTAAAAGTAAATTTTCTTGCTTTTATTGTGTGGTTCGAAGGCCTTGATTTTTCAGTTTTAGCTGTTCGTTCGATGAAAATGTCTGAAAGTAATCATTAATAACCTGGACTAATAAAGGGTATAACAACTAGCTTCAACCATTTTTATTTCTATAACAACTAATTGCTATTCATGTGGACTGGAAGAAAAGGAAATAGTAGTACCTGTGTCAAACTAGACTTGGATTCGATAAATAATATATAAATGCTGATGATAAATGATAATGTTCACATATGTTCATGCGCCTGGCCTGCTGTTTATTTTTTGTTATTATTATTTAGAATATATCTAAGGCTTAGTCAGACTGTACAGACTAGATGTTCAAGTCTATCAGGGCAATCAGTGTTCTTGCCCCAAATTCTCAACAACATTTAACCTTGGACGGTGACTTAGCCATTGAAACAGTCTCAAGCCTTCTTCAGCGTCTAACAGGTTTTCCTTTGGGTTGACCAGTTTTTACATCTCCATCTTCTCTGTCCCTACTGAGGATATTTGCACCTCCTCTCAATTCTTGTCTCTTGGGATTATCTCTTTTACCCCAATCCTGCTTTAAGATTTTCCAAAACTTTGTCACTTATCTTTCTGCTGTACCGTTTGTTCTTCATGATCATGTTTGTTCACTATTATCCTTTAACAAACCTATACGGCCATTACAGAATACCTAAGTCAATCCTGAGGAAAAAAAAAACTCTACCTTTAAAATGTATCATCTCTGAAGTCAATTAGTTGCACCAGATTTTATTTAGGGGTATCAGAAGAAACAAAGCTAAATACAAGTCTATATCAGCCATGTTTTCTTATGTGTACAAATTTTGACTAAATATTGAAAAAAGTATTTAAACAAGTATTAAAAGCTTACAGGAAATATCTGGGTAGAGAAAACAGTTGTCTCAAAAACGCATTATCCTTCCTACCAAAAGTTCAATGAACTTAATTTTGTAAGCAGTGTTCATGAGTGTCTTCAGCGTTCTCCCCTTTGGTGCATGATGATTCATGTATGATTCATAAAACCAATTCTCTGAAGAGTTCCATAGTCCTATGTGTTGTTGGCTTTTGTTATGAATTGTGAAATACATAACGTCATTACAGTTGATCATCAACCAAAGGCACAAACAACATAAACCTGATTGTTTTTGCATGTTAAGTAAAATGCCACTCCCTCAGCTAATGAGCTAATATATTATAGTCCCAGTAAAGGAAGTACAGGTAGGGGGGAAATTTAGGTTAGTTTAAACAACAGCTAATAATAAACTGATGCCTCAGGACAAAAAATATTGAAACAGAAACTGTCCCAGAAAAGATTCCCACACAAACACAAACAAAGACACAATTCCCACTTTCTTCTACTACACAGAAAATATTTTCTGACTGATGGAATGATGAATGAGGAATAAACATGAGCATAGTTGTGGCTTCTGTCACCAAAAGCAGAGGAAGGCACAGACAGTTAATGTGAGGAAAGAGAAAGCCAACTGCTTCTGAAGGCAGCAGTGATCTAAATGCCTTGAGGGCCTACAGTATCAGCTATCTTTCTGTTCTGCTGGATTAACCACATGCTGTAGAAAAGTGAACTGCAATCTTACTCCATGAACCTTTTTTCCAGGGGGTGCATGGCTTTTCTTTTATGTTCTCTTGTTTCCTCCTATGTCGCTAGCTATGTGTTTAGCATGCACACAGAATCCCCCCTAGGTCCCTGCAACAAACATTAATTTAATCAATATTGCTTCTTCATAGTTAGCTGACCCCTGTTATCAGTGTTGTGACACCAAGCACTATCTTCAGTTAGTCATTTAGGCACACACTTTTTTTTCTATTTCTTTTATTCCTAAGGTCAGTTACAACTACCACCACTATTACCATTTGCTAGATGTTACATTAATGAGAAATAAAGTATGCATTTATTGGACAGATGTATTTATTTTTGCCTTCTAAATCGTAAGTGAACACGCAGAGTGATATATATCTCTTTAAACATTCAAAGAAAGCCCAGATGATGATGTCATGGCTTTGGAGATAACAGAAGGCACATTTTGGGATATATTTTAAGGCCACACCTGGAACAAACTGCTTCCTTATTTGATATGATGGGAAAGTCTAAAAAAATATGTTGAGATACAAGGTAAAACTTTTCAGATGCTTAAGGTTGCAGTGTTCATCTGTTTAGTCAAATATACACAATTACAGACATGAGTGCAATGTCCAATAATCATACCACATAGAAAGAAGACAGCTTCTGTTTCCATGCGGTAAATGGGTTCAGGTCCACAATGTGCAAAAGGAAGATGCTGGTTAAAGCTAGTAGGATAATTTCGTTATCCACAGGGAAAAGTGTACCAAATACGAGCTAAAGCGACGACAAAGTCATTACTACAAAAGAAACACAAAAAACCCAGGTATCAATTAACAAATTCACACAGGAATGCAGATCTGTATTTTTGGAGAGAGGCCGTAATGAGTAAATAGAAGGATGCTTGTGAAGCTGGGTATACTGTCTCAACAGTGAATTATGGGGGTTGCCAGATCATGTGTTGGAGTTGTTCTGTAGAGGGATGAACTGGTTCACTTCATATAGTAGATGGCATCATGAGGAAAGAACAGTATTTGGAAATACTTAGCAACATCTAAAGATATTAGTGAGAAAGTTAAAGGTCAAATACAAATGTGCTTCTACACTAACTGTGCTTAGTAAGAAAAAAAGAGAATAATTCCAGGAAGGCCGGTGCATATAAAAGGTGTTTCTTTAATTCGAAATGTGATATCTGAGGTTCAGTCATGGTTGTTTGAAAAGGGAAGGCCTGTGACGGTGGGACACTGGGTATAGTAGTTTTCTTGCAATTGAGCAGGTTGATGGTGCAATTCCTGCTAACTTCTGTCACATTTTAAGGTGCCCCTTAATCTCAAGTTGCCTAAAACTGAATGTGACTGCAGTTTGAACATGACTGTAGTTGAAGTTTTAAAAAAGGACCAAATAAGTTAGGTCCATTTATCACTCAGATTATCTGAATAGAAATACAGACAGCATTTATTTTTCAATATCACTAACATATCCTTGTTCTCTTTAGAATCATAGCAGCAAGAATGGTTAATTTATTAGTCCACCTCCTGAACGGACGTCCTGCAGCCACTGACTTTTCCAGCCTGTATACCAGCTTCAGTGTGTTGAAGAGTTTGGACACTTGTGGCTTTCTGCTGAAAGCGAAGCTTGTCCAAAGCCACAAACAAAGCCACAGCAGGTGGATGGGTAATAGGGTGAAGGAAAGAAATGGAGGGGGAAGGAGGTTGATTCCGAGGACTCCTCTGTACGCTCCTTGACTCTGAAGAAACGAATGATTAATCAGAGCCTAATATAATGTGGGATCCTTAAACGGAAGCTTCATTCACAGGACAGAGATGCTTTTAATTATTTTCCAAGCTACATCATATGTCGGTTATTAGGGTCAGAACAATTATAGCTCCAATTATAATAAAATAAGTCTGAGTATTTTATTTTATAAAAACTAGGCAAAAATACTTTACACGATTTTATATTTTTGCAGTGTATGTATGTATTTTCTATGTTACATTTTTGAGTACAGCCACTGGTTCAGAGTACCAACGAAGGGGCATACAAGTGACCCACTGAATGCAGTGGTCCTGTGACGCCTGGCGGGCTTTGTCATGGACGTCTCTTGGGTCCTTTCAGCTTAGCTTAGTCTGGCCCCTGGATCCTTACAAGGCCTCTGGGAGACTGCTGCCGACTACCCATTGTCTGTGAGTGTATATGTGTGTGGTATACGTGTCCAAAGGGGTTTTGGGGGACCTCATGGGGACCAGTGACTCCTCATTGTCTCCGGTTGGCCTGCTGTCAAAGCGTCTTTGTTATGACAGTTGGACTGCTTTTATACAGACTAAATTACCAATCTCAGCTGTTCATCTACTGGCCTAACCCCTGACAGGCCTTGTGACACCAAGCACACACGTTACTAAATCACACTAAACTCACGTATCATCCTCCTCTGCTTCATTGTACCCCTCTACCTTTGCCACAAGAGAACACATCCACAACAATCACGTAAAACATATCTTTATAGTGAATAGGAAAAGAGGATGAAACTAACAGGAGGATGAGGAAGATGAGCAACAAAGCAAAGAATGGAGAGAAAGAGCCAAAGGGCATTTGACCTCTAACCTCTGTGTTATGGCTGGGGTCCTTTAGAGGTCAAAGGACACAACCACCTAGGCTAATCAGTAACTACACCATAGATACAACATAACAGTGGACAGAAAGGGAGAGAGCAAAGCACAGAAAATTTCAATTGAATTTAAATCTGGTTCATCTGTGTGACAGGAAATGAAGTGCTTTCAAAGCAGTGAAACACAGATTTCCCCATGGGGCCGCTTAGCTACTCCAGCAGTGAGAGTGGAACAACGACTGCACGTGTGAGGAGCAGCTGAAATTGAATAAACAAGAAAGCATTAAATTATCATCAGAAAACAAATTTGGCGGTACAGCAGCCTTCACTATGATCCCTGTGTTATCCCACTGGTACTTTCTCTGTCTAATGAAAACTAGACCTTTATAAGTTGGACCAGTGGCTCTCATAGTCTGATTGCTAAGAGGAGAAGCATGTTGTCACCATTGATTTCTAAGATCAACATTACAGCGTATTGATTAGACTGTTTTTAAAGAGAAAACAGGAACTGCAGAGTCAGTGTGGGACCATATTAAATCAAATCCATTTTGGTACCACTTCACAACATGGCTAAATGGCTAGAAAATAAATGATAATAAATTCATTAATCTGGAAATGCATTATTAAATAGTACAAACCTATTTAGCTTACTTAAATATACTAATTGATACAATTTTGGTTACAAATGCCTATTGTACATACAAAAGTAGTACGTGATTTAAATGATAAAAGCATTGGCAAGGCTTTGCACAACTTGGCTGCATGCTGAGGAATAAATACACTTAACCACATCTGAAAGCTGAAGGACATTGTCCTCTAAGAACTGGAGTTCACCCCTTTACTGATAAAAAGCAGGTGTGAGGGCTAACCCGCATCTTACCCAATGACCACTCGAGATGGTCAGTATCCCCAGCTGAGCACCTCTAAGTGTGTAAAGTGTTGACAAAGAATGCATAGATGGCTGATCAGAAACACAGTCCAGTGGTTTTATTATGATGTTTATGATGGCATGGAGTACTCCAGCTCCACAACAATTTGCAAGGGGCAAGGGGACCTGATAGTTGCATTTTTTCTTACTTAGTTGGGTCAACCGGAGGAGGACCTTCATGATGTGATGAGTCAAAATGTCATATGTTTTTTAGGGCTGCTCGTGAGTTTTCAAGTGTGTCTTCCTTAACACTGTAAGCTTCGTTGAACAAGAGTTTGTTTCATTTTAAATGTGTGGACCTAATAGAAGAAAATCAATTTATTCTCTTTTTGAAAAGGTTCGATGTCGTCCTTCATTAGAAAAGTAAAAAAAACTATTAGTTCTTTAATATTGTCAACATTTTTATTGGATCCTGTTTGGTGACAAGGGAGAAAGAAATTTGGCAATAGCAATGACTTAATGTAAGGGATCTTAAGGATCCCTGGAAAAAGAGCATGGAATAACATGTAATGTTTCACTATGGCCACTAAAAAACCAGCACAGTGACTGAATGAATAAGAGAAGTAATTATCCATTCCAGGTTTGGCTCAATGACACATTATTTGTACAGAGCTTTATGTATATTTTCTTAAATTTTACAGTATTTGCAATGTCTTTACACACACAAGCCACTCTCGTGGCCAACAATGACCCACAAAGTGCCTTATTATTAAGTCATTGCCAAAATTTAAACAAGTCTTTCCCTTGTGTAAGTAATTTTAATGTATTACTACGCTAATGCCACAAATTACACTAGTCACTACCTCGCATTGCTAGATTGGTGTTGTCACAAAAATATACAAGTCAGTCAGATGCATTATAAAAATGTTATGTTAAAATCAACAAGTTGTTCACTCACATTTTTAAGTAGTTTGCACACATTAATCATTTAAATGTATTATTAGGTTGTTGCCACAAATTAAAACAGGTCATTTCAATAGGACTTCATATGGCTTTCCTGCAACAAAGGGTTTCTTTGTTGCCACTTTCTATAAAGTTTAGATTTTTGAAAAGAGCAATTAATAATTCCAGTCTTGTCACATGTGCAGCTCCTCCAAAGCTACCATGGGTATCTTTACTGCTTCGCTGAATAATGTGCTCCTTGCTCAGCTTGGTTTAGGTAGACAGGTGGTCCTGGTATATTTGCAGTTGTGCGATACTCTGTATATTCTTGAATGATAGATTAAAGATTTAAAATGGCATATTAATAACACATTTTAATATATTTTTGAGTATATGAAATGAAATTTGAAATTATAAAAAGGTTTTATTAAAAACACAAAGCAAGAAAACAACCTTACTGGTCATTTTCGACCATGACTTTAGATAATAGAACACCCTGTGAAACTATGTAAATGAAAAGGGAAAGGGGGTGATTAATGCATTTCCTTAGAAATATCCGAGTTCCTACTGCAGTTGGATGTGATCTATTCTGGATACAGGCTGCTGCTTCACCATGAACAAACAAAAAGGGAAGAGACATTGAAAAAAACAGTAAAGACTTGTCAGGTTTGTCACACATTGTCTGCTATGAGTCTGTGTGTGCGAAGACCTGCAATAGTTCATTTGTTCATGTCCGTGTGTCGCTAAAGAGTAAATGTTAGAAGGCCAAGCAGCAGATGCGTTACCAGGGTGACAGCACAGGAGTATAAAGCCAGGGGCAATATAAAACCTGTGCTTTCCCAGAATGCCTTCGGAATGGGCATGTATGCCAGGTCTAGTTGCTATGGAGATGGGGAGGTCATCAGGGTAAAATCTCCTTGATTAACCTTTCCTACCTCGACCCCATTTCAATATACTTCGTAATGTATTGAACTTAGATATATTGGGTTGAACGGCAAAACACTTATTTTACTGGTGGAAATCTTGGATCTCCTTTAGAGCCACACACACCTGCAGTGTGTTTGTTTTAGTGAAAGTTCATAAACACAACTTTCAAGATTAACAAATTAGCATGCCAGAACAAAACTAGAAACAATTCTGCCCAGGGAATTTTTAAGCTTTCCAATGATGTCTAACTCATATAGATTAAAAAACAAAAACAAAAAACAAACAAGATATGGCTGTTTGGATGTTGGGACTTTGCAAACAAGTTTAGGGAGAAAAACGCCTTCAAGGATGGGGTGTTAAATATAGCTCATGATTTAAATACAATACGTGACAGGTTTAGGGTCAGGGTTACGCTATATAAGGTAAGTAAATGAAAAAAGTAATGGTCAATGCCTAGTGCTTGTGAAGTGTGTTAGGAAAATGTCTTTACAATATACCAAATCCAATGACACACATACACTACACTGAAGAGACTGACAGCTCCTTGTGGGGACCAAAGCTGGGACCCACAAGAAAATGGGCTTTTTTTAGAGATTAGGTTTTGGATTAGGGTAGCGTTAGGTTTAGAGTTGGGTAATTGTCACGCTTAGGTTGTACAAAGTAATGGAAGCCAATGAAAAGTTGCTGCAAAGGTAGAGAAACATAATGTATTTGTGAGTGTGTGCACTACTCTATCCTACAACATTAGGGTCATGATAATTTGTTTGCCCCAACATTCAACAGGACATATTTAGTGTGTAAACATGATCTAGTAGCCATAGAATAAGCAGAGATAGACAATCATGGTACAACACATGGCTTTCTTACTGTGGATATGATGTTTTGTATTTACAAACTTTAATTCCTTCCTGTCTGACAAAGATGTTACTTTTTTTGGGATAAATATTCTCTCTAATTTTGGATGTTGAATTGGATGAAGATATTTCATTATTTTTGGAAATTTTCATAATGCAAAACCATGAAAACATGTTGGTTAAAATTGGGCCAGGTGATTAACATTGCACAAGAAGAAAAGCTATATTGCAACAAATCCCGACAGAGTTATAAAAAGGATGCACAATCGAGCAGAAGCAAAGAGGACACAGAGAGAAGGAGGTTAAACCATCTCTTAAATCAATCATCAATGTGAGATCACTAGCTGATAAGATGGATGCTGTGGATCCTCTGTAGATTGTTATGTGAAGAAAGAATACTCAATAAATAAAGAACATTACCAAAAACCCTGAACACCCACCAAAATTAAGCATCTACAACAAACCATTAAAGTAACTTTGATAATATGAGTTATGACAACAAAACGTTTCACTTTGGGATTAATCAAAGGAATTTTTTTATTTAAACTCGAATAAGGCTTTTGTATGGTAACATCTAAAAATACGGAAATTGATGTTGTTGTTCATAGATGTTGTTTGTAACACCTTTGCTTGAAAAATAATTAGTGGTTAAACCTTCCTAAGGGCTTTTGTGTGCAAATAAACTTGTTCGACTTCCACCCAAACCCCAACCAATAAACCGATTTTTTTTACACTTATTGTTATTGGTCTTACTGATAAACAGGGTAAAACATTTGGAAAGCCAGGTAAAGCTCACAGTCCATCCATTAACAAAGAATCTTTGAAGACATTCTCATATAGATGTAAAGCAGATGGACAAAGAAAAAACAGATAGAGTTTTGTCCCGGGTCCAGCATCAGGAAAGCCTCAAGCAAATCAAAAGACATTTTTACAGAAATTCTTCGTTTTATAAGTTCTAACTGTCAGCGGCTTTCTTTCCCAACTATTTTACATGACTGTCATGGAGAGAATCTGGGAGGAATTTGGCTCTTAAGTCCAGAAGGAGTTTTTCCATGATAAATGGCTGGCAAGTATTTTTCTAATACTAGGTAAGTACAACTTTTATGTAGATGAAATTTTAGAGGAAAAATTAAAAAGGATGGACATTCAACTGTAAACACAGACTATAGGTTTCACAGAACAAAGGTGTAAGGTCCCAAAATACATTGGCAATGGTAAGACTAATTTAGAAAATAACAGCAGTTTTGTCCTCCTTTGTCTGCAGCTTTTAACCCATGTGTGACAAACCTAAAGCCTGTGGCCTAAATCAAGCATGCCACAATAATTTGTGTGGCCCCTAGGCCATATGAATTGAATAGATGGATAGAGGAATAATGGCTAGATGGATACAAAATGGGCCTAAATAACCTACACATATTATATTAAACAAATTAATTATCTTCTAGCAAGTCACTAGAGATGGGATTTGCGGCTCTTTTAAAGGAAACATTTCACTTCCTTTTAAAGAGCCATTCATGACACAAGCTAATTTTTGTATTTATATGTTTCTAAATAGACAGACAGGAGACACTTAATTTTAAAATTTTATTCTATTCTAATCTGGGGGGAAAAAATGCTAGGAGTGACAGTAAAAAGAAAAATCATCATCATTGTTTCAACTTAAAATCAGATCAATATCTACTCTATTAGTAGGACACGTAAGTGGATATAGAATTCCATTTGACTTGTGCACAACATTGTTTTTTAAATACTTTTAATTCTGTAGTCCGAGATTGGATTACAATTTTTCGGGGAAAAATTGCACTGCTGTGTTGTTTATCAGAAAAGTTCATCCAGATTCTGTGTGTTTTCTGCTTTAGTCTTAGTCATTTTGCCTTCTGGGTTAGCAGCCAGCTACTTTAAATGTAGCATAAACCCAGAGCCAGCCCTAGGTACTTGACGGTCCAAAGCAAAATTATGTAGGGTGCCCCCATACCGACAGCTGAAACCCCATCTACAGTAAGTACATTAGAGAAACCTCAGTATATTATATCTCATTTAGAAATGTTCTACAGTGCACTTTAGGAAAATACAGCTCCGCATAAAAAAAATTGTTTTAATACACAAGTGGCAAAATTAACCCTCACTTTATTTTAAATGTAGGTACCAAGGAAAAAATATAAAGGCACTAACTAAAATAAATAAGGTACTATATATTTAAAGCAACAATAAATAAGTTTCCGTTTTGGTCGATTTTGCCAGCCTTTGTGGACAAACATAGTAGTGTTTTGCCTGAAGGAAGACTGCATTTCCCATGAGGAGCAGCACATGGCGTTTTAAAATCCTGATCTCCCGGTCGCCTGCATTTGGATGAAAGTACACTTCTGTTTCCAGTGGCTGTGTGAGGGATAAGTAGCGATGAGGTAATGAATCTATTTGTGGTGAAACAATGTCATTTGAAAATGTTGAAAATAAGAAACGGGGGAGGTGACGAATGCTATAAAGCAGTCAGCACATTTGTAGTTGTTTTGTGTGGCAGGGTTCCTGCCAACCTCCTCAAAGTTGCTTAGTGCTGGTCAAAGCAATGCGGACCCAGTCAGGCCATGACAGAGGTGTCATTCAACAAGCTGAAATTTGAAGTATAATGACAAAAGATAATATTGATAATATTTTATCAAGTTGAAAAGTTAGTTAGTGTTACTTTAAGATGTGCATCTGAAAAAATAGGCACATTACTGCAGGGTAGAGTAGACTGAAGTAAATTGTAACAGCTTTAGTTGCATTTTAATTTCAAAATGTAATTGTTTTTGTTGTGAATTAAAATCACAGCTGTGCAATATTATATTGATATTGTGATTAAAATTCCGTGAAGTGGTTTCATTTTGTGTGCTTCCCAGACTTTCATTGCAGTATTATTGCTATTGACGTTATTTACTGTTATATCCATAAATATTAAATTACAAATATTCATCTGAAGGCTTTTTATGTAAATGTGTTGTAAAAATGACTTTTATACTCCTGTCTCATCAAAGGTGCTTAAGATATGATACTGAAATTTGATCTTGGATCATATCTCCCATTTATTGTCTTATGTGGGATTTCTATTGGTCACAAAGAGGGTAACATATATAGAAAAATACTCTGGTATCCTAGCTTTAACTTGCTGCATGTAACACTTTATACTCCAATCAAGTTAGCAATAACACATTAAGCATTTTCTTTTTTTGCCTTCACTTCTTTTCTTGTCTTTCTTCCATAAGCACTCTTTAGCCTTTTTGACACAATTTTAAATTGAAGTTGCTTAGTTTAAAAATCCTGTGGAGTGATTATGCAACATCAGCTGCTGGGCCGGTTGCCCCTGGCTTCTTGTTAATCCTCAACAATAAATCATTGGTAGGGTATAACTAACAATGGCTTGATTTTATTGTAAAGTGCCTTGAGATGACAGCTGTTGTAAATTGGTGCGATATAAATAAACTGATTGTTGATTCTTAATGCTGCCCATATTGTACTTTTTCATGGCAGTCTCTGAGCAGCCTGTCGTTACCTTTTGACTGCCCGAAAAATCGTATTTCTACCACAATTATGGTAAATCAGAGACATATCTCATCGTTTTCAAAGTGCTGTCTAAATGCTTATTAATGTGAGAGATGCATCATGATTCTGCATCTGAAGAAGCTAGATGTGATAAGTCTGCGTCCCATGCCTTATTTTTTCTTCCTCCTCTTTTTATGATCGCTTGACAATACAGTTAACTACCATTGCTCAAAAACTTTAAAACTGATCCACATACGGCGGCATCTGTTGTTACCTCAGTAAACATTGCATTGCCTTGTGATGTCAACGCATTTCTTCTGCTCCTGCATGTCGCTTTGGTGTCATAAACCATTCAAAAAGATGTTCAGTGGCGGTTCCGTATAGTTTTTACTGTGAAATCAAAACTGAGCATCAATACCGGCTGTGTGAACCAGCAGATTGAGCTCAGGTCAACCAGAACACCTGACAGATTTAGAGTTGTGTGCTTTATCTTAATAGGTTCTTGTACTGCACACCACAGAGATCATAGAGATTTTTTACAAAATGTGCTTCAGCCACTCCTTCAGACATCCACAGATTCTCCTCTATTTGCTTTTTTAGCTTTTAATCTTATGTTTTGACTTGATGGCAGCAAATGTGTATGCATTGGAACAAGTTGCAATTTTTAATTAGCAAGTGCATTTGATTGAGCTACTTAAAATTTAGGTCTATTCAATTTGTAGTAGGAATATATTTTGTCCAGTTGGGAAAAGGTTCAAAGTATATATTTTCATATGTTTTCTTATTCGCAGCAAAATAGGGGAACATGCTTTCCTAAAATATATTAGAAAAATTGTTTCAATTGGTTTCTAAAGCCATGCAACAAACTCAAGCACTGTTTTTGGTTTCATTTGGGTTTTCTTCTGTAAAAAACAGTATTCCAAGGTATATATTAAAGATTTGACAGGCCACAGTGAGAGTGTTACCTGAGTATCATTGTATCATATGGAATGTATTACTGCATCATGCACTTTAGGATTTTTATTAAAGATTAAGATTAAATCATTAAGATTAAATCAACTTTATTTGCCAGGTACATGCAGGACATACTAGGAATTTGTTTTGGTGTAATTACACTGAGGCAGCCATTTGCAGCGCCTGACTGGTGTAATCACACCGAGGCAGCCATTTGCGGCGCCAAGTAGGCAGTAGCACAAAGGGTCTTGCCTAAGGACCCACACTGGATGCTGTGGTATTTTGTAACATACCACTTGAGCTATCCAGCCACTTTATTATTATTATTAAATGTAAAGTGCATAATAAATAATAAATTTATCATAATTATTTTTATTAATAATTATTGTTATTCATATAATCAAAATAACCTACTGTGCAGAGTTAAAACTGTTGAAATTACTTCTGAGAGCAAGTCTTAAAAGTTACAGCTGTTTTTGCATGCTTTTCTATGTAGCTGGACATTCTCTTGCATTACCAGACTCACTGGAACTCAGCATAATAACCTCCTACCAGCTTTTCTGTTTGAGGTTACTTTCAACCTCAAACAGAGGATATACTAATCTTCACATTTCCAGTGGACATTAAGCGATTGTGCATATAAGGCGATATTAAAAAGCATCAACATCAAACCCTACTATATTTGCCTTACCTAAATGAATGTGTTTTCCAATTGAAAGCATAAATTATTTGGCCACGTTAAGATAGGTTTCATTTTCATCTCTTGGCCTCAAGTACTCAGTGTTAGAGTAACACTGACACCTCAAACTCAAAGAGGCAGCGTTATCATTCTGCCCCATGGTCCAACTCTGTCATTGCCACATCTGGTTACCAATGTGTTTATGAATAATCACTATACTTGTAATCGGAGTGCCCTTCTCTCCCTCTTTTGTTTCTTTGGGCTCCAGATGACTCTCTGATGTTGGGACATGACACAATGGGATCCAGATGCATGATCGATGGAGGACAGACCATGTTCGCGAGCAGCGAGGCATTGTGGTTTAGAATTACAGATGTACAGTCCCCTCCACCCGGCCTGGTGTGCTCCGGGGCTCCACGGGTGATTAATGGGATTTTACTGGTAGGAGGAGGGACGTGTTTCCGGTCTGCCAGATACGGGACAATATGTTGTGTACAACAAATGCACGCACAGATTTACCAATGCATGGATTCATTTATGCACATGTGTATGCATAGACTGTGACCAAGTTAACCCCCTGGGTGCTCCCCTGTCAAAATGATGGCTTCCAGGTGGTCATGGTGTTGCCGGTTTGAATGAGGAGGAGCGATTAGAGGTTATTTGATGAGGCCTGTACAGAAGAATGATGGCATAGAGGGTGATGGGTGGATATATAAGTGGAGGTTAGATCACAACAAATCATCCTGTAAGTCACATGATTAACAGGCAGTGTGATATCATCATCTGGAAGGAATAACTGAAGCTAACATTCATTCTTGAACAGTGAATCTTCTAGACAAATTCATCGCACATCTATAAGTAATATTGCTTGTGTGCTATCATTTCACATCTTCTTTTTCATATAACACTGCTACAGCCCCATCCCTCATGTCTTGTTGTTTCACTCACGCTGTTTCTCTTTCCTTTGCAAAGGCATATCAAAGCCCCACTGTCTCTGGCGGCTCTATGTGAATATATGGCATGGTTGTGGGTCATATGCTGAGAAGATGGTCTCTGTGGATTCTCGGTGTGGTTCTGTATGCAATCTGATCATAAGCTAAGGCGGTGATCTGATCACAGCTCACTCTGGACTTTTGTTTGTCATATCCATTAAATCTGTCCTTTTTGTTTTTAAACTGTTGTTTGTCATGGAATCTACCACACATGCAGCCTTTATGGAACATCAACTCTGGTGGGAGACACGTGAAACAACATGTTCTAATTAGTAGTGGATATACAGTACATCTAGCTTGATAACAGTGCCTATGTTCTACAGCACTGTTAATTAAAGCTGTATGTCTGGAAGGGTTGAATACTGCAAGTCAGAGACTGGATCCAATCTGCTGGGCTTTATTGAATAGAATTATTTTTACCAATTTAAAAAACTATTCAAATCAAGACGGAATGTATAAAGTTTCCTCCAAATCTTTTCATATATACAGTATATATGAATGCTGCACGTCAATGATTCAATGCAATCTGCTGGTTTTCCTTAGATTGGAAACTTTTTTAAACAGATTTTTAATGATGTGGAATTGATTTGAATTGATTCTTTTGTAAAGTGCCTTGTAACGACATCTGTTCTAAATTGGCGCAATAAAAATAAAAGATTCTTAATTCTTCTAGTGGTGTTGCTGTTGTTTATTACCATTTCTTTATTGTACCAAACTTTTTACTGCAGTGGTAATTTAAAAATTGTCTTTCTTACAGACTGTTTTGTAAGAAAAGCTGTTTGGTCCATTTTCTGAGTGGTATTGATATTAAAAGTTTTACACGCATAAGCAGGACTGACATAAACAGGTATCATGTATTTAAATAGGAAAACTCAACTGCAGTGGCCTCCGTTAAACCTATAGAGGGCAACACTAAGATGGTTTTAAGCCAAATATTGTAGACTTAAACAAGTTTATATTAACATGTCTTATTTTTCACAATAACTGGCAGGGCTGTTAAGGCCAATCTATTTGTTATGATTCTAGTCTGTTTGTTTTGCTTTGTTCAACTGCTCTTCCAGACACATGGCTCAGAAATGAGCATCTAGAGCATAAAGTCCTGATATGTGAACGTAGTCCTAGTGTTTATAGCTTAACCAGTCTCTTTGGTATTTTCAAATTATATTGTTTTTGAAACTTAAAAATAGTTTCAGCTAAATCTCCAATTCTCATTTAAGGTAATGACCCTTACATTACTACTTACACATGCTTACAACTTAAACTTAAAGATCTGCTCATTACATCTATTTACATCTTTGTGCATAAAATATACTGTATTAACAGACCCAGTACCCACAATAGAAAGTCTTACAAAACAACTCAATATGTCTAGGCTCATTTCACCTTAGTTATTTTACAGTAATCATTTTCACCTTTAGATGATTAAAGTAACATTGAGTATTCATGTCAACACTGGCTATTTCTTGTTTTTTTTTGTTGCTATAATTGGTCTCACCAATAACATAACTTTCCACTACACACTGTTACCTCACATGAGATGTTTTGTTTGTTTTTTCCCCAAATAAGCTCCTAAGACTTAGAGGAGTCAAAATGGTGTCAACGTTTGTGCCTAGTTTGTTTTGTCTCAATTTCACAAATCCAGTGTCAATCCTTAAACAAACAGTTCTTCCACACATGGAGTCATTCACCGCAAAGCAGCTTACCAAAGGTATCAGTGCAAGTGTCAGGGATGAAAGATACAAAGGCTTGAATCAACAGCCAGTGATTAAAATCTCAGTGTGAAACAGGGAGCCCAGCTTACATGAGAATAACAGAGGATCCCGCAATGAAGGCATGGAGTTGTTTCTGTTGATGGTATTTTGTGCAGTTTTAAGTGCACATAAGAAAGTATGACAAATGTTTGCAAACGGTTTCGAAAAGGTTGATCATATGTTTGTTTTTTTATGAATTTGTTCAAAGAAAAATGTTTAATTAAGCAGTTGTTTGTTTTCAGCTTTAACAGCTGGGAGAACTTTTAGGTCACATTTCAGTCAAGGTTTATAGGAAAGACTCCTGGCAATTTCTGGTTGGGCTTTTGGTTGGCGCACACTGCGGAACAGCTAATGCAACTTCTACCTGTGTTAAAACAAGTTCTTTCTAAATTGCATCTTTGTCCTTTCATAATAAAGTATTTTAATATAGGTGATGCTTTACCTGTTTAAACTGACGCCATGTGAGGAGTTGGCGTTTCAATAAAACATCAGTTTATCTAACACACATGTTTTTTTGAACTGCAATAGGAAATGTGAAAAATGTACAAATGTACAAAGTTGACTGACTGGGATTGTTGGGGTGTTGACAGTAGTTCAACTAAAGTTCATTGGAAGAAAGTTCACATCCAGAGAACGTGTGTAGAAATATCAAGGTAATGACTTGAGGAGAATGGCATAGTCACACAAATATATTAATAGTATAATACCATAATAATAATAAGTTGACACACACAAAAACACATGCAAGCTCTCCTAATGTATCATCTTGGCCCCGACCTTGGGAAACTCATCTAAGCGTTTATCTTTAGTCGAACTGTTCAATGCAACAGTCTTCAAAGGTCTGCCTGAAAAAGCTATCCAAAAGTTACAGCTGATTCAGAGTTCTGTTAAATCAGTCCTCACTAAAACTAGGAAAAAAGAGCACACCACCCTTATTCTGAACTTAGTACTCCAGCTCAGTATAGCTACAAACATATACTTTAAATCACAGAAAGGTAATGTAAAGAGAGTAAAATCAAATTTAATAAGTAACTCAAAATAGGTAATTGGATAAGTCAGAAATGTCTGCTGCCCACCTGCACTCAGTAAAGTATTTTTGGGAGAATAGCTGTGACTGCGTGTGGCATCACTAAGTGTGTGTGTGTGTGTGTGTGTGTGTGTGTGTGTGTGTGTGTGTGTGTGTGTGTGTGTGTGTGTGTGTGTGTGTGTGTGTGTGTGTGTGTGTGTGTG
>JAVLVB010000211.1:565664-582907 GCA_032876305.1 Orestias chungarensis
ACCAACTGTAGACTTTTAATTGCATTTTGTGAACTTCCTGCTAATAAAGAGTTACAATAGTCCAGCCTTGAAGTAACAAATGCATGGACTAGCTTTTCAGCATCTATCCTGGAGAGAATATTTCTAATTTTTGCTATATTCCTAAGATGAAAGAAGGAAATCTTACAAAGAAGGAAATCTTACGTAAATACATTAACATATTACAGAATTATTTTTATGAGCAAGACAACATTCCAAAAGTCAAACTCATATTGATGTCATATTATTTAAGCTCCGGACCCACATGAAATGAGAACTCTTGGGAGATATTTACAATGATTTATTTAGATTGAGGTGGAGAAGGGAATCCGGCGGTGGTCAGCTATGGGCAAACACCAACGAGCGGCGAGGAACGGGAAACATCAGGGCAGCAGTAAATGGCAGGGAGCTGAGAACGTCTACGACGTGGGAGACCGGGAGCCTCTGAAGGTGAGGACAGGTAAGGTGAGGAAACAGCAATCGGTTGAGGAAAAATGAAGGGAACGATCTTATTTGGAGAGAGTGAACTGTTGTCGCCAGGGAGGAGTGAGTGGTGAGTTTCTTTCAGCAGAGTCGGTGAGGCTGTAGTCCAGAGGGGTAGTGCAGCTGAAGGGGTATGCTGGAGCGGGCAGACCGAGCTGAGCCAACAGGAGTGGGAACCAGATGACGAGGGTAACCAGAGAGGATCTTGAGGAAGATGTGAGTTCTGGAGTGAAGGAAACCTGAGGTAAACACAACTGTGGTTAGAGGCGTGTGAAAAACAAAGTAGCAAATCAAAATCCAACAAAAACGAGAAACAACTAGAGACAATAACTGGAAGCATTCAAAAAGGCTAGAGACACCAGAAAAGGCACTGAGACTAGGTTTTACCGAGAGGAAACAAACACTCAGGCGATGAGTAGCTGATCCACCACTCCTCTTATACTGGCCCAGCTCATCAGCGCCAACCAGGAGCACCTGGGGTGGAAGGAGCTCCAGCAGAGGAGGAGCACTGGTGACCCCCTTTGGCCAACCCGAGAAGTGGCTGAAAGACAACTCACACTGGCAATTGATTCATTACACTGAGAAAGTAATTTCAATAGTACATCAACATGACACTTGCTTAGGTTTCAACAAAGCTTATATATTTTCAGTGGAGAGTTTGCAGTCATGCCCAGTGATAGTAAGGTGATTAAAGCTGATGCTGTTACTCTGAGAGCCTGGGCAGGCAGGTAGAAAATCCAACTGGAAAGCTCTTTTCATTATAAGGAGAGCGACATGGATTGCTCTAAAATTGTGGTAAATGGCTGCAGTATCTTTGGATTTGAAAAAATCTGTGGATTAACTCAAAAAGAGGATAATCCTCCTCAAATCTTTACTGACATTGGAAACGTCACACTAGAACTGATACATGTTGAATTCTGAGTCCCAACTGTCAGTAAAAACACTTGGTTTTTAAGCCATATGGTTAAATGTAACTATTTGTAAAAACAAACAGGATTTAAGATAAATTCAAGCCAGGTGGATATTTTTCTTGAACCCAGGTAATAACAAGTAAGATTGACTGTTCCCTTAGTTCAGGAGTTGCAGTCTAGGATACATCTGTGTGCCGTGACCCTTGAAGCACTGACAAAAGATTGTTTTCTCCCCTAGACTCTTAAGTGTGCTTTACTTTTTTTCTAATGCAAAACAAGAATCAAGAATCAGTTTATTTATATATCACCAATTTACAACAGATGTCGTCTCAAGGCACTTTACAAATCAATTCAAATCATGGATACATAATTACAAATCAGTTTAAAAAATTTTCCAATCCAGGGAAACCAAGCTGAGTCATTGACTTGCAGCATTCACTCCTTTGGAATCAGCAGAACAAAACAATGGCTTGTGTCTTCGTTGACTTTACAGATATCCCTCATTCTAAACATCCATATAGCCACAGTGGAGAGGAAATATTCCCCTTTAACAGCAAGAAACCTCCAGCAGAATCTGGCTCAGTACAAGCAGCCCATGTTCTCCTCCTAGAAGCTGTCTCAGCTAACAGAACAAAAGATTACCAAGATTGAAATAACAGTAACTAAAGCAAATTGAACCATCTGTCTCGACTGAGTTCTTACCCCAACCGGATTATGCTGTCTTCTCTACCTCTTCCTAACTATAAGCTTTATCAAAAAGGAAGGTTTTAAGCCTAGATTTGAAACTAGACAGGGTGTCTGCCTAATGAACTAAAGCTGGGAGCTGGTTCCACAGGAAACCACCAGTAAACATGGAGTCTGAGAGCGAAGTGCTATGTAAGGGACATAAGAAGTAATCAGATCTCTAATGTATGATGGAGCTTGATCAGTGAAGGCTTTATATGTCAAAAGAAGAATCTTAAAATCCACTCTGAATTGACAGGGAGCCAATAAAGGGAAGCTAAAATAGGGTGGGTATGATCTCTCCCTTTAGGTTTCATCAGAACCATTGCTGCAGTGTTTTGGACCAACTGAAGACTTTCAACTGCATTTTGCAAATTTCCTGCTTATAAAGAGTTACAATAGTCCAGCCTTGACGTAACAAATACATGGACTCTTTCAGCATCAGTCCTAGAAAGAATATTTCAAATTTTGGTTGTATTCCTAAAGTGAAAGGAATTACAGATCTCTTTTAAATAGGACTTAAAACAGATCAAAAATAACACCAAGGTTCTTTACATTGTTACCAGAGGTTAATTTGATGCCATTCAGGTTGAGGGGTTGACTAAGCAGTTTCTTTTTTAGAGGTTCTGCTCCAAAAACAACAACTTTTCTTTCCACTAAACATTCTATTAAAATGCTTAGATACAGCCCATTGCAAGCAGCTGACTTCTTCAGTAATAGTCTTTTGAGGCGTACTCTATTTCTGGAGGAGGTCAATGATTGCCTGCTTGGCAAGGGTGTTTCGCATGTTTATTCAAGTTGCAGCAGTTTTGTAATAAATATTTTTGTGATTTTAAATGTACTAGCTTTAAGACATAACTAAATATTTTATGTAAACCAAAGAGCTTATAACTAGTCTTTATTGAATTGTATCTTTTGACAAATATAAGTGAAATGATGATATTCTAAGTTATTTAAACTGTAACTGTGGCTCAAGCAAAATGCAAAACATCCTGAAAAAAGTCTCACAATTTCAATCTGTAAGAATTTGCTACTAACAAATTTTTTCTGTTTTTTAGATTTAAAACAAAGTAGATGGTCTGGCTTTCATCACAATGACGATAGCATGTTGCTAAACAAGCAGAAAACAAAAGTGATTTACAATAGAATTTTAAATAATTACCCACCATATAGTTCTAGATTACCCGAAAGTTACCACCCCTTTAAATGTCCCTCCACTTCTTTTTCCCCTCTCCAGGTCAATACACACCTCAAGCTTGTGCATGAGAAAAACTCTTTGCCTCTTTATGCAGTTATGACCCAGTGCCCCAAACAAATCCTGAGTTAATTAAAAAGGGAAATCCCAATGGTCTTCAGGCATACACACTCTCTCCTTTTCTTTCATGCACACAATACACACGTACACACAGATTCAGTCTCTTTTACCATTATGCAGCGATGGGGGATTAGTGGAGCTTGCTGGGAGTGCTTGCAGACTGACAGAGAGTGACGGAACACAAGAGCTCTTGGTTTAAACATTACTGAGCGGTCTCATAGGGACAATGGCCAAAAAAAAGGTATATCTAGGTGGGTAATGATCGGATTAACTTCCTGTATTTATGCTGTCCAATTAATTGATTTATAGGGTAAAAACATGCCACTTCTTTTTTTTAAGCATAAACGAAATTATCTTTTCATTTCCTCCTTCACTGAGCTGCTTCCACACTCCTGACCTTAGGCAAGTGTTTGGCTTCCAATAGTTTAACTTTGTAAACCTTATCCATGGGTAAAAATACATAATATATTGAACGGCTTTTATAATGGTGAGATAAACCCTAGTTTTTCTCTAGTTTTAATGTAAAAAAATTACTTACTCAAAATGGTCTTAAATCAGTTCAAAAAAATCGCATGACACCCCTCTGTTCATTGAGCTTCTTGGGTTACCCCTAGCTGCCCACATCAAATTCCCTGATGCTAGCCAACAAAGTGCTTAAGGGTACTGTTCCCATCTACTTGAATACTCTTGCAAAGGCTTATGTCACAGCTCGGTCCCTTCGGTCAACAGTGAATTATCGTCTAGCAGTGCCTACACAACGCTTAAGACAATCCAGACACTTTTTTTCTTGTGTTGCTCCAAGATGGTGGAATGACCTACCAAGCACTAAAAGAACAGCAGCACCCCTGTCCACCTTCAAGAAACTCTTGAAGACCCACCTCTTCAAAGAACATCTCCTATCCTAACTCTTACCCAGACCTCTATACCCCCTCTAAAACTTTCTCCTTACTTCCCTCAATCTCTTCACTGTCACCACTGACTCTGACTTGCGATTTTTCTCTAGATAGCTTATAGTCAGAATGTGTCTAACGATTGTGTCTACTTTGTAAATTGCTTTGGATAAAAGCGTCTGCTAAATGCATCAACGTAAACAAAACCACCTCCAGGCTGAAAACTTGACATGGATGGGCGGGACTTCACAGTTGTTCAAATTTGATTAAGAATAAATATATAGTTTCCAGAAATGTAAAAGACAAACTCAATTTTCAATTCAAATCATAAAAAATACATTTTGTATCCTAAAGAAAAATAAACTGTTGTAACTCCTATCTGCCAGGTATCTTCTAAGAGTCGTTGTGCATCGTAATGCTGTGAGCACAAAGGCTTTCTCCTGGTAGCAGTCAGTCTTACGACAAATCTGTAAAGCCTACTGAGTGAGGACAATTGCTGAATAATCATCTCATGAGTGTCATGACATGGTAAATGCTAAATTTTCAGGCAGCAGAGACAATATTTTTAGTCAGATTTGTTATGATGCCTTGAGACGACATCTGTTGTAAATTGGCACTATATAAATAAACAGATTCTTGATTCTTAAATATTCCACGGTTACACAATTGTTGTTAGCAAGCACTGCTAATCCACCTCATTTGCTTTCGCCGCCCCTCCTTAAAATTGGTCAGAGAAACATTGACCTCATGAATTAATAATTTCATACCTTTTCACAGTTGACTGAATAATCATTAACACTTGAGAAAAAATACTGTTTAATTATTCTTAACTATTTCCTTCTACATAGTGTTTTGTTTAACCACTGTTAGTTAATAATTTACATGTCTGAAATTGAGAAATGTGTAACACAGAAATGATGGAACCTCAGGAAATCTAGTTCAAAGCAGGTGAAAACTCAGCAGCATTTAATTTAAAAAACACATAAACAAACAAAAAAACTTACAAAAAACAGAACAAAATTTCCTGTAGAATGTTGATGTTTCAAACAGAACAAAATACATAACTATAATTTGTGGGATTGCAAGGATTTAAACAGTTTCAGATCAGATAGACCCAGAAGCTCAAAAATCATATGTAGAGGAGGAAACGTCACTTCTTACTCTGTTTGGTTCACTGTAGAGTCATTTTGAAGTTCACACCCAGGCTTACTTGCAAGACATTTGGGTTTCACATGTTCAGACAAACAGGAGGTTGCTTGGTTGGTCCAGACCAGAGTTTAGATGAGCTATCACACCTGCGCAAACAAAGCAGACTATCCAAGGAAATGAACTCTGATCCATTAAAAGTGGATCAAACATCCGGTGGCCATTCAGCAGCCTAGTCCTGTAGCCTTGAGCTGGTTCCAAAGGGAAGAGCCTGATGAATAAACAATCTGCCTCCCATTCAACTTTTAAAAATTCTAGGGACCAGCAGTAATGGTGAGAAAAACTAGGATTAGAATGTTCCTATTTGATAAAGCTTTTAGGGAAAATCAGAGAAATATTTGTCCAGTTCTTTAAGCAGTAGTGGTGGGGGTGTTTTTCTGATCAATCTCTTCCTCTATATGGTTATGCTGCTTAAAACACTGGAGGACAATCTGCAAAAAACTTTTCTTCACTTTCCTACTTTCTTCTTTCTACTACTCTAAAATTACTTTGTCACCCACCCACTCTTTTTCTCTCATCTAAACCGGTTGTTGCTTTCTGTTGGCTGGCACACCATCCTTAATTGGGGAACCAGGTGTTGGTTCTTCTGGTAGTTTCTTCCTGATAGGCAAATTTTTTACACTCCACCGTCGCTAAATGCATGCTCCATAAAAGGGATTGCTGTAAAGTCAACAACGTAATGTGAGCAATGCAGTCAGCTGGGATTTTTTAGATAGACAAGCTTTTAAACTATTTTGACTTGACTTGTTAATAAGGATGACTTATTTGATCACAAAGATTGGAATTAATGGATGATTATAATGAAATCTTTTTTATTTTTTTGGGAATTGTCACTACATTAATGAAAACTAAACCTGTAATCTGAGAGAGAACTGATATGTGAAAAACACATGGAACGATCAGAACTCTGATGCCTGATGGAGGTTCATTATTAAGGAATTCATATGCAAGAAATGGAGTCTTACAATATATATCCTGGGTTTCGAATAGAGCCATAAAGAAAGAAGAATTATACCTTTTTTAATTTTCAACAGAACGTCTGCCACAGTGTTTATCATCAGTTAAATCTTTTAAGTTCGTTTTGTGGACTTCCTGTCAATAAATAATTTTTTCAATTGATACGAGATAAGAGGAAATTCAATTTTTTGTTTTTGTTTGTTTGTTTTGTTTTGTTTTTATTTCTAGTTTTGGTTATATTAAGCAAGTTTAATGTAAAATTTTAGAGACCAGTTTATTATGGGATTTGTCCTTATCAAAGATGGAGCCAATTCTATTTACACTATATGTAAATTTCTCATTTGGTAGTTTGTCTAGAGGTGATGCTCCAAAGTGGACCGTTTATGTCCTCTCGTAAATAAAAAACAAAATTTGGGTTCAGATTATATTGATAAATATAACTCAACATCATTAGTGTGACAGAGAAAATGTATCTCATGCTGTCTATTTATTTATTGAGTGTACTTATTACTGGAGAATGTGTTACTATAATCCCAATCCTTAATCAAATTTTTTAAAGATGCATGTTTGAAAAAATCTTCTTATATATAACAGTAGAACATTGCTTCTAAAGAATGGTTTTTAAATCTTTATAAAAAAAACTAAAACGTTTCTCCTAGAAACTCCAACTTGTTGAGGATGAGGTCTGTTGTTCTAGACTGAGTAACGGTCTCCCTTTGGTGTTTTTAGATAAGATTAAAACGGACTGGATGCTGTGGGCCACATCATACTATTACTGACTGAAGCAATTATGTGGATAAAAGTAGTTTGGAGCTCTGTAATGGGCTCGTGGTTCTGGTTTTGATTGCATGTCTTTATTCATCTTTAGCTCATGAAAGTTTGAGTGCTCTTCACTATAAACTGTTATCCTCGCATTCACGTCTGGATCATCAACTTTAGCCTTTACTTTTTCTGAAACTAGAGATGGAATATTTCATTCTATAGTTCCGTCACAACGAGTTAGTAAGGTAGTAATAATCAGTAAAAAAAAAAAGAAACAACTAAAAACTACAATCATAACGACTGCTCTTTACAAACAACTGAGATGTTTTTTTCCCCTAATATATCCTATGTAAATTGCAGGCTTTGAAGAGTTGCAATCAACTTCTCATCTTGTTTCATTGTTTTGAAGTTGTCAGGTCAAAGAGATGTTCCGTAAACAAATTCACATCTGTTGGTAATTGGGAAAATGTGGGAACCTAATTGACTGTTGATAGCTGGAAGTTGGACAGAGATTTAATTTCTGACAGGTTTTGTGAAGGATAATATTATCCGCATTTGTAACTCTAAAATTAATGGACCAGTTAAGTTTTTTTTCAGTGATGTTGCTTGGAGAGTGAAATCATGTGTGAACGGCAGCTTAAACCTAGTACGGCCATTAAGCATTGCACAATACCATCTCACTTAAAGTTTTATTTAATTATTTCTGATCAATGTCGGCAATGTAATGCAATATGAAAACATCTAAGATTTAAAGTAATGCAATCTGGTTATAAAGTCATCAGAAAGAAGTTTTAAAATCTGTTTTTGATCAAGGATTCATCAAAGTAGCCATGTTGTAGTTTCATAACAAATTTATACACTGTTAATTGTGTGTGGCAGCCTCATATGTTCACCACCTGGAGTTGCTCCAACGATCTTCAAGGGGTTCCCACATATGCACAGCACTTGTTGACTTCCTTTTCATGCCATCCACCCCTTCAATACCGTCCTATGGAAGGGTCTGGTGATTGTATGAGCTTGGTTATGTGATGATATTGTCATTTGCTAAAATATTGCAGTATTTGACCAACATTTTTTTTTTTTATCTTTATTTTAACAATAACTTTTTATTTCTGAAAAAGATGCTGCTTAATGGTGATTTATGGTTAAATGGACTGATTGATCATTCCTTCTTGATAAAAAAAAGGTAAATTCTTGATCTAGTGAATCTTCTATGTTCTGATCATGACCTACAGCCATTAAGAGGTGATTGCATAAAAGGCATGGTTTTCCTCGGTCACTGAACTACATGCTCCTCGCTGAGGAGGTTACAGCATGTTGAATAGTTATGAATAGCAGGCTTTGACGTGTACCAAATGCAATAGAACCGGAAAAATGTTCCCTGTTTAGAAAAACTGTGCTGGTTGTAATTCCAACCTCCAGACCAACATTAAAACCTTGAGAGTTTTGATTACGCACAAGCATAAAATTTAGGTCAAAGTGGACTAGGAAAAATGTGAGACAATGCATTTAGAGCAGAGCATGTGATTTGTTCGTACTTTAAATAAATTGTTTAATTTCATTGTTGCCTAAAAAAGAATTGTGATTGATTTTTTTTGACTGCGTGTGTTGATATTCCATACTGCTCATAAAAATAAAGGAACCACTCGAATAACACATCCTAGATCTGAATAAATGAAATGTTCTCATTGAAGACTTCGTTCCGTACAAAGTTATTTTGTGCTGACAAGAAAATCACACAAAAATCATCAATGGAAATCAAATTTATTGACCATTGGAAGCTTGGATTTGGAATCACACACAAAATTAAAGTAAAACACACTACGTTGGTGGATGGACCAAAACATGATCTCCCAGATGTGCTCAAGCGGATTCAGGTCTGGGGAACGTGCAGACTAGTCCATAGCTTCAATGTTTTAATCTTGCAGGAACTGCTGACACACTCCCGCCACATAAGGTTTAGCATTGTCCTGCATTAGGAGGAACACAGGGCCACCCGCACCAACATATGGTCTCACAAGGGGTCTGAGGATCTCATCTCGGTACCTAATGCCAGTCAGGCTACCCCTGGCGAGCACATGGAGGGCTGTGAGGCCCTTCAAAGAAATGCCACACCACACCATTACTGATCCCTACTGCCAAACCGGTCATGCTGAAGGATGTTGCAGGAAGCAGATCGCACTCCATGGCAACTCTCATGTGCCCAGTGTAACCCTGCTTTCATCTGTGAAAAGTACAGAGCTCTAGTGGCAAATTTGCCAATCCTGGTGTTCTCTGGCAAATGCCAAGAGTCCTGCACGGTGTTTAGCTGTGAGCACAGCCCTCATTTGTGGATGTCGGGCCATAAAACCATCCTCATGGAGTCGGTTTCTGTTTGTGCAGACACATGCATATTTGTGGCCTGGTGGAGGTCATTTTGTAGGGCTCTGGCAGTGCTCCTCCTGTTCCTACTTGCACAAAGGCAAAGGTAGTGGTCCTGCTGGTAGGATTTTTACCATTCTAGGGCCTCCTCTGTGTCTCCTGGTGTACTGGAGACACAGAGGACGGTTTGACTGACACAGAAGTGATGTGCCATCATCTCTCATGCTACCACGAGTGTGAGATCGCCACCAACATTCAAAAGAGACTAAAACATCAGACAGAAAGCATAGGTCCTGAGAAGTGGTCTGTGGTCTCCACCTGCAGAACCACTCTTTATTGAGTGTGTCTTACTAATCGGCAAATATTTCCATCTGTTGTGTATTCCATTTGCACAACGATATGTGAAATTGATTGTCAATCAGTGTTGCTTTCTAAGTGGACTGTTTGATTTCAAAGAAGTTTGATTTACTTGGAGTTATTGTTTTTTAAGTGTTCCCTTTAGTCATTTGAGCAGTGAATTTTCATTTCCCTTTAAGACAGTGTATAGTGTGTGTAGCTATGTGATTCCACCCATCCAGTCCGATCAAGCATTTTTAAGCCACATCCAGCCTGTGGTCAAGTCACACTATGGAGCACTGTGTGAGTTTGACTGTGCATTAGATAAACGACAAGTGGCAATTCCGCACCCGAGCGCTCAAGACACCATATTTCCCAGATGATCAAATTTTTATACTTTAATTTAATACTTAAACTTTTACATTACTACCCATGGAACTATTTATAACAGGGGTGCCCAAAATTTCAATCTCGATCGATCGTTCAATTGCGAGAGATGTGCCGGTCGATTGCACAGAATTAAAGGAAGTAGATGACTGAATCCATCCGTCCGTTTATTTTTTTTTCCTTACTTAGCCAGCAGCAAACTGATGTGCATTTAAGCTCGCAAACACACGCTAACTGTACGTTAGCTTTGTCTTAGCTATAGTTATGTATATATATACATGTATAGGTATATGAATGTATTTCCATACATGGCAATGCCACCTATGACACCGTACCTTGTCACTGAAACCTCCACCACTGGTTCGGCAACTAAGACAGCTACTCACTTTGCAATACCATCAACGCAAGCCTCCAGCATATTATATCTGGCTGCAAGATCACACTCTTCCAAGGCCGGTACAGGTGGAGACACGACTTGGTATTGAGGAAGGTGGCAGAGGTCGCAGAGGCATGTAGACAGGAGGATAACTGCAGACCTCCTGCTCCAGTGATGCTGCCCATCCTCTTTACAAGAGCATCCTCTTGGTGAAGCTCACCATCACGTGGGAGCAGGGCATGGAGGCTGCCAATGAACGCAAGCGCACCAAGTATTCAGACCTGGCAGCCGAGTGCAGAGAGGATGTCTGGAAAGCCATCACATGCCCCATCGAGGTGGGCTGTAGGGGATTTTTCGAGTCCTCGATGGTTCGCCTGGATGCACTGGAGCTGGACAAAGCATCAGGAAATTGACAGAGGAGGCTGAGCAGGGCAGTTTCTGGCTGTGGCTAAGAAGGAGAGATAGGGGGTGGGGGCCTAACACCTAGGGCATCAGCAGGGAATGGCAGGGATAGATCCCTGCCATCGCTACACCACCAAGGGATGTACAAGGGTTAAAGGAGTGAAACATCCATGATTGGTGGTCGCCAGCTCATGACCGGCTCAAGTCCAGAGGTGTACAAGGCACTGGTGGAGGTGCATCAGGCAGCAATGCCTAGCAGGTAGAACATCAGCCTTTATCTTTAATTCTACACTTATCCATGTCTGCTTGTGCTTGGGGAGAAACACACACATTCCAAAGTGGGTTAATGGGGTTTTCCAAGACTGTTAGAGAGGAGGAAGATCTTGTTGTTGTTTTGTAGGTTGTCCTCTTGGGGTCGTCTCAGTCCTTTCATCCTGGCTGGAGCGCGCTGAACGTTTGTGCCTCGCACAGGTGTTCCACATCTAATCAGGAGCATGAGCAGTATAAGAGGAGTGGTGGACCAGCTTCAAATCGCCTGAGTGTTTGTTACTACTGGTAACATTATCTCTTGTGCCAAACTAGTCTTGTGTAGACTAAGCTCTTCAAGTTTTTTCTTGTTGCATCAAGTTGATGTTTTTTGTGCTCGTTATCTCCCCGTTTCTCCCTGTGCTCCTCCTCAGGTCAGACCGAAGAACCTCTCAGTGCTTCACCGCTTCCTGGATCCAGGTTCAGCTCCGACTGCCCACTCCTGCTCCAGCCATCCGCCTCCCGCAAGATTTCCCTCCGGACAACCTACCTTCTGGACAGCAGCAAGTACTCCGCCTCCCTTCCGGCTCTCTCTCCCTGGCATAATCACCTGCACCCCAAGTAAGACAGAGACACAAAATAATCGTTCACAGTTTCCCTGCCAAGAAGCTGCCGGTCTTCCTTGTTGCCCCAAGCCGTTCCAGTTCCAATCCACACCAACCTGTTCAACAAAATCTGTTTACCTGATCTCCTGAGAGTTCTCTTTTATGTGGGTGAGATCGCTAAATAATATGACAAAGACAAACTATGTTTTATAGATTTAACTTAAATTATAAATTATAATTTATCCTAAAAGTATATACTATAAAAGTGATTTAAATAATATAAAATAAATAGGCATTTTGTTTTCTTTCTTTTTTTTTTGTGGTGGTGTTTGTGATAGGGGGTTGATAGATCCCTTAGGATTGGTCATGTTTTAGGTGTGGGCACCCGTGATTTATAACATTTGTTTAAAAATAGTAAAACAATGTCTACCTTTCACATGGCAGTCATTATTTTTCATTTTTGCATTGACATTTTATTTATCACTTTGTGCACAAGCCACACTACCTCCTTTGAATGTGGCATTATTTGTATTGTTAACAAGAGACATTACCTCTACAAAGATATTATGTTGAGTGTTTATACGTGAAGTTGAACAGCATTTTGACATTTGGTAAATAAATTAATGCAAAACATTTTGCATTTCCTGCAATTATTGTCATATGGCATAGATATACCGTGTTAAGTCGAGACGGGGTTAATTTTTATGCATTTTACATTTACATTTATGCATTTTGCAGACGCTTTTATCGAAAGCGACTTACAAAAAGAGTTATCATTATTGAGGGGAAAACTGCCCAATTTATCATGATACTGATTTGAGGTCATATTGTCTAGTTTCAAATCTGGGCTTAAAACCTTCCTTTTTTATAAAGTTTATAGTTGGGAAGACATAGAGAAGACAGCCTAATCTGGTTGGGGAAGGAAGTCAGTCTTGACAGACTGTTCTCCATTTGCTACCTTCTTCATGTCTCACTCTATAGCGTTAGTTTGATCTGCTTTTTAAGTTTTTTTATAGTTATGCTGCTACGGCTTAGACTGCTGGAGGACACTGTCGCTACATACATGCTCAGTATGAAGGATTGCTGTAAAGTCAATGACTTCACAAGCCTTTGTTTCGGTCTGCTGATTCCAGATGAGTGAATGCTGCAAGTCAATGACTCGATGCTATCTGCTGGGGTTCCTTAGACTGGAAACTTTTTCAAATTGATTTGTTTATGATGTATCTTTGATTTTAATTGATTTTCTTGTGAAGTGCCTTGAGACGACATCTGTTGTAGATTGGCGTTATATAAATAAACTGATTCTTGATTGCCCAGCCCTAATATAACCAGTTCAAAAAAACCTCCTTTATTGGGTGGCTACAGTCTGACTTTAATGTACAGTAAGGAGTTATGCTCCATTTACACTTACTGCCTCAAGTTGGACGCGTGTGAATTTTAGAGACATACGCTTGAATTGTGTTTGATGCACATCAAGCACTCTCATTAACGGTCTCCTTGCACAATGGATAAAACTGAAAGAGCACCTGGGCTTTATTTAATAGAAGAAAGCAAGAAAATGTCATTCTCAGATGGATCCACCAGAAAAATGCTAAAGTGTTCTGAGTTTTGTTTTTCATCTTATCCTGATTAGAGACAACAGCAATAGTACATTTACCTCCATTATCACTTCCCAGTTGTTGTTTTTTTTTTTTTTTGTCCATTTGAAAAGTGTGCCACCATTTCACATTGGAGGGTCTCTCTGATTGGTTGATGCTCAAGCGTCCAGCCACAAAGGTTCTGATTTTCCAACTTCAGTGTTGGTGTCTTTTCAACAACCTTAGAGTTTGCATGTAAACCAGACACTCCCAATGGGGGAGTTGGAACTAAAACTGTTCAGAATGAGTTTCTTTTAACCTGTAACACCATCAGTGCTATGTTTTTTAAATTTAGACTGGGGCCGGGGCCTGGCAGGACAGGTATGGTGCTGCTCCTGGTACCTTGGGGGCTCTACCCAGGACCGCCTCTGCGGTCCTCAGAGGGGGTGCATCAAATATTGGACATGCTAGCCTCTGGTTGGCCAGTGAACTGCACCATTTCAGAACAGCAAGCTCAAGAACACGGGAGTCTAACCCGCGACGACCGCGTCGAGGACTCAAGGCCTCCAAATGTGGGTCGCACTATCCCCTACATCACCACAGCATGCCCAGATTCATCATACTTGTATAGCCTTTAATGAATTTTCTGTAATATCCACAAAATCTGACGAAAGCTTTCAACTCTTTTAAATGTTGAGGGGCAGGCTAGTTCTTTAGCGCTGCAATCTTTTCCGGATCAGTCTCCACTTCCTATCTCCTGGTGTCTTTGAGAAGACAATCAAGTCATCCAGGAAAAACACAGATGAGTTACATGTGCTATGAAAAATAAATAAATAAATCATCAGATTGCATTAAGTTGCTGACTTTGAAGCAATTGACAGTTGATAGCTGAGAATTTCCCTTTAAAATGAAGAAACTCCTGCCTCTTTGTGAAAAGCCATTAAACCCAAAACTGGAGGGGAAAATAATATGTAACTATGTGTCAGTGATGAGTCCAAGTAAACTGGAAACATGGAAAAGTTTCCATAACCCTGAAAGACAAGCTGTCCTTTATATGGTGAAAGTGAGAATGTGACAGGGGTTGAAAGAAAAAATAACACATAAAAGTAGAAACAAAATAGTTTTAGAATCTATCATTTAAAACTGTTGCACTTCTGTTACAGAGTAAACGCACTCCCTCTGCTCCGGGGGGGCAATGAGGGAGTGTTGATCCAACCACTTCCTTTTCTGCAAAACCACAATTAAGCCAAGAAAAAGTTGTGTAAAGTAGACAGCAGCATCCCAGGGTTTACATCTGAATGTATCGGTTTCACCTCTGTGAATCTGGCTTGAGATGAATAACTTTAAAGACAAAATTATAGCTCAGAATATCAAGTGAAATCTATGGCTGACCTAACAAAAAAATGGTAGGTGTTTAACAGAATTAAACATTTAATTGTGGTAGTTTGTAATCATTATTATCTTACCAATCTTAACCTACATTTACAAAGCAGTTCTTGATGCTTAATTCTAATTCTATTTGCTGAAATGCATTTTTCTGCATGGCTGTTTATACTACCTATTTAATGTCAATGTGAACATTTCTATGTGAACATTTTTCAATCCCAAAGCAAAGAACTGCAGAAGATGTCAAATGTCAAATAGCAGCCCAAAGTTAATAGGGTAAACAGTGGATGAGCCAGTCTGTGTATGAATTTTAAATTTGTTGAGCAAAGGGAGCCCAAAAGAACATAACAAGGTGAAAGTGAAGAAAAAAGAAATCAAAACTCCGCATTTCTTGTTTTAGCCATTTTCTATGTCCAGATTTACAACGTCTGGGTTCTTGTGGTGTATAAAGATGACAAATGTCGATTGAAAACAATCGGATAAATGTCTAAATTAGGTAAACATATGGAGGTGGCACAAATAAAAAAATTTGGGGGTTAGAAGATTAGAATTGTGTCGTTCACACTGCTGTCGGATATGGGACGCAATTTCCTGCTGTGTGACGGTAGCCCTACAAAGAAGAAACTGGGAAAAAAAACCGCCGGAAAATACCAAAACAAATAATATGGCACCATTGCATTGAAATTGCAAATGAAGTTAAGCAACTTGTTGCAGCTGCTAAGCACCGATTTGCAGAAAGGCCTCCAATTATCAAACGAATTAACTTAATTCAACATTGTAGAGGTCTGAAACATTGTTCTTCTGATTATTAAGAATTAACTGTATTAAATCTGTTGAAAGTAAATTTTGCAAAAAGAAAAACAAACTTTATATGTACAGAAATTCAAAGTATGATGGATTTTTGTGATTCTTTTGAATGTTTTAGAATCACTTTTGCCCATCATGCTATGCCCTGTAAATGCAGTCAGTTGTTTTGGAAAGCATGCAGCATATGTGCATAGGAGGCCGCCTAATGGTGGATCATGTCTCCTCTGCATGTCTGAATCAGTCAGACATCCTGACTAAACTGCCTACTTGCCAACAACTACATAACACCAAAAATAACATAAGGTTCTTTAACATTAAATTTTAAACAACTTGCAACTGAGTACTATAGATCAGACAGAGAAATCTAACTTTTGTAAAGATGTTGTAATAGTGTATAACTTCATTTCTCCAACAAAATGCCTCTAAGAAATGTGTTGTTTTCGATATGAACTCTTATCTGTTCACAGTGTGTTATGAGTTGATTACACATATAAATGTTGTATCCTCTGAATAGTGTTTAGGTTGTCTCTCCCCTTTGCTTTTTGTTAGCTTGCCAGGTTGAACTCAACAGGTGATTGCACATCTAATCAGCAGACAGTGTTTGAGCGGAATTCCTCAGACAGACACCAGATAATTTGCTCATTCCGAGCAGTTATCAAGCTTTTTCCTTTTCTTCTTTTATCTCCTGTTAATCATGGTTATTAGCTCCTCTCCTCCCTCTCTGACCTGCAGCATTACTGCTCCTGACTAAAGTCTTTCACTGAAACCTCTTCTGTCTGCCTGGTTATTTGAGTAGATCAGTGACCTAGTTCAATCCTGAAAGACTCGTCCAAGGTGCTCCTACAGAAACCCTGGGGAAAGATGCACACATGTCTCTACCTTTTTCTTCGAGCTCTAACACACCTGCTGGCCAACAATCTAATCTGGTAAAGAGTAAAACAGTAATATTTATCCTTCAACTTGCTTTTGCCAAACCTTTTTGGTACAGTCCTAATTATTCAAAAAAGTGAACCTACTATTCAACCTGAAAACGTCCACCGCCAGCTCATTCTTACTGTTATCATCTTCACATGGCTAACTAGTCCATTTATTTCCCTCGTTGCTGTCTGGACTCTCGACCTGATCCCATACCTACTCAAGTAGATTTTTTTGGATGTATTTTCAATTTCACCACCACCTAAATTTCTGTTTAAACTAACCTAACACCGGTCTTAATTGCTGCCCCTACTCTAGTCACATCATTTGCCAAAACATGAAAATAAATACTTGTTAAAGGGTAGTGGCAAATATTTGGAGTACAATGGTCTTTCTGGGTGCTGTACAAAGTAAGCCAGGAACCTCTTAAGGTAGAATAAAATGTTGCACATCTTAGTGTTTTATTATTTACTAGGGTTATGGTTAAAAAGCAAACAAAAATTGCAGTGCACTTCATCATCCTTAAAAGTTTTGAGCAAAACTGTTACAACTTTGCACTTCTGTGGGCTGTCCTTGTAGA
>JAVLVB010000211.1:583007-612363 GCA_032876305.1 Orestias chungarensis
GGGAGTGTTTTCCTTCACTTTCTCGTTTAAGAAAGTCCAGGAAAACACTCCCCCTCCCTGAAGTAAAAAAATAAAAATAAAAAATAACATTATATATATATATGTATATACATATATATACATATATATATATATATATATACATGTATATACATATATATACATATATATACGACACCTGTTGTAAATTGGCGCTATATAAATAAACTAATTCTTGATTCTTGATTCTAAGAGCTCAGGTCCGGCCTTTACTAGGTAGCTGTGCAGCAAAGTATTTGGATTCATGTGGTGGAGGTCACATCCTGGCTTTAACTGTTGGGTAGCAGTTTGCAGGGCAATGAAATAAATGGTTATCCAATCTCGTACAATGTGTCTAATGACAATAAAAGTCATTCTATTCTATTCTATTACTCCAGGTGGGTTGCAGTTATATAGTATGTCAGAAAACTTGGTTACTTCATGCTTGATTCCTATTAAACCTTCTGCTGTTAATTTTGTCAGGACATTCCTTTTGAGACTACTGTGTATTTGAAGCAACATATTTGATGTTTTTGTGATCAGCATCTTAGCAATTTAGAAAATTCAGCATTTATCTGAGTGTTTTTTTAACATTTCAAAGACATTTAAATTGATTTGTTGGCCGATTTTGCCCAAGAATTTATCCAGCTTGAAGTTAGAAAATATTCCTAAAATAATTAGATGGTCACATTACTCAGTTGCCCAATAACTGTGGATATCACATACACTCAAAAATGCATTCTTAGGAGAAAGAGCCCAGACACTGAAGGTCACCATCTGTGCTGTGAAAGACAGAACAGGGGAGTTAACAGAACACAGCTGGAGCCATTCAATATCTGAAGATTAAAGTTTTATCCAGCTAATGTGATCACAATCCAAGACTAATTTACCCCCAGCAGAGTTACAAAGGAGTGTGTCTGCCTGAAAATCCCAGTGCTAATGCTATATAATAGCTAATAAAAGGAAATAAACAACTTTTTTTGTGAGAGCAAATTTCCCTTTCAAAGTTCAAGCGAGCATAGTTTAATTTCCATAATATAACCATAAAAACTATTGCAATGTAGCAGTGCAGCAAGAGATTACTTTAAGACTACATTATTTAAATTTGTAAATAATTATGTAAATATATTATTTCAATCATGTAAACTAATCATTACATAGCTATTTACATCTTTAAAATTTGTTTATCAGTAACCTTTGGTGTTTACTCTGTTTTAGATTTGTGTAGAGTTAAATACTAGGGGTTTTCAAGCATATTTGTTAATCTGACCATTTTAGTTCCACACAAGAAAGATCAAACATGTCATGGTTGAAGTACTCGTGCTACGATAGACTGAGTTCGCTGTGAACGTCCAACCCTGACTGACAGGAAAAACACCCCCCGAGATCAGTTACAGAGCCAACCTGTACCTGTCAAGGGGTCTAATTGGTGCCCCCGCACACACACACACACGCACACGCGCACACACACACTATAGAGTTATACACAAACATGCACATACGCTAGCTTTCATTGCTTTTAGCAGGTACGACATCAGTTTCAACACTAGCACTGTTTTGGGACTTCCTGTAAGTGGGAGCAGCTGCCTCCTGCAGAGATGCAGCTCTGGTACCAGGCTGTGTTGCTCTGTGATCAGAACTTGCTGGGTTGGATTTTATATCTCCTGTTTCCAAACTCTGGAGATTAAACAGACTCAGAATTTACTATTTCAATAGGTCTAATGAACCAGGCTTTAGTTTCACAAAAATATTTTACCTTTCACAACGTGGTAAAATAATTTTTATGATTATTATAATGGTTTTAATTTACAGTAAGTGCCAGTAGTAATTACATTTGGTAGATGCATTAATGGTGATTTATTGCATATCAGTTATTGAATTTGTTTGTTCAGCTTGTTTTCCTAGGCAATGTAATATGTTTTCAAAAGCAACAATGATGTTGCTGTTGAACAGTGTCTCTCCCTTCCCCTTTTTATATTTATTTTCAAAGCCTGGGGTATTTCTAATGTGACAATAAAAATACAATCTGCCAAACTGCGGCATATTGACTAAAACATGTGTAAGGTTGCTAAGGAACAAAACTACCCCGAGTTAAAAATCTTGCAGAACACATTATATGTCAGTGTTTTTTGGTCTAGACTGTATATTGCAGCTCTGGGATATAGAAAGAGGCGTCTAATAGTAACATGAAAATAGCTGGGAAAAATACCTTTTTCAAATGTTTAAATATTTACCTTAACAAAGTTTTGAAATGCATTTTCCTCAACCTAAATGTTAGGTGAAGAGGAAATCCACCACCATTAAATCTTGGGCTTTTCCTTGCATATGATTAGTGCTTTTTAGTTTTTTTTGTTGTTTGTTTTTTAAGGGGGAAATATTTGTATTTGTAAGATTACCTAAAACCAAACATTATAACACAAGTTGTAAAGTTCAAGCAAAAAGAAAAACAGCAAACGCCAAACACGAGATCTTATTATAAAACAAAAAGCACATTATCAAAATGCTTAAAAAAATAGTGCCAGTCATACATGGCTTACTTTTGTAAAAAACTGTTACTTTTACGATTTAAAACAATGCAAAAGGTTGCTTGTACAAGGGGATTTCTATGAGAAGTAGTGCTGCATTCCAACCAGATTGTCCAGGAGTTATAGTGCCTACATTTTTAAAATGAAGAAAAACTAATCTGAGGCCATAATAAGCCTCACTACACAAGTGAAATCTGTAATAGTCGACAAATAATTGAAAGTTACATCAAGGTTCATCATATTCAGTTTCTTAAGAACGTGTCGGCAATGTAATCTGACAGGTTTCCTATCCAAGATCTTAATTAATTGAATGTTTGACATAACTTGTCAAATATGAGTTATAACAGAATATTAAGACATTTGTGAATCAGATGCATTTCTTTTCAGCTATACATAAAGCAGTGCAATCAGAAAATTATTCACAAATATTCCAAAAATGAACCTTGCAACACACCTATAGTAATATTTTAAAACAAAGATTTCACTATTCTTTTGAAATTGTATTGATTTCAGACCATTGAGTAACTGAGGGCAATGTTATTATTTGTCCAGAAAAAGGTCGACAAGTGGGTATTTTGAATCCTGCTATCACTGAAACAATAATCCCACAAGGAAAACTTCCTACTTAGTTACATTCAAAAAAAATTGAAAAATAGGGAGTGCATTCTGTCTTCTCAAGTCTTGTCTATAGGGGTCAAATTGTTGATATTGCAAAATACAGTACCAGCATAGGGATGTGGGGGAGATTATCGTTTAAACTCCTACACTGTTTTATTGCACTGTGTAGTTAGTTAGTTATCAGACAGAAACAAGAAAATACTCCCTGATATGAGTTGAAGTAGCAGGCTGAAAAATGAATTCCTGTACCAAATGAAGTCACATAGAAAAGTCGACAAATTTTGTGATGTAACACCTGAAAAATAGCCCAGTGAATTTAAGACACTACAAGAAAAAAGAAATTAAAGGATTGCTTTTCAAATAAAAGTATTATTTTGGCTTACTAAGTGCTGCTGCCTTGTGCCTCAGTAAATGGTAGAAACAATTTCTGCTACGACGTTTGAGGGTTTCCAAAGATTTGTTTGTTAACCCTATCAGCAATCTAGGGATGTTCACAAAGGCTGTTCATTTAAATTACTTCAATAATTCAAACGGCAGCATTGACTGTTAACAGGTTAGGACAAATGGCAAAACTTTTATTTTGGGCCAAATTAAAATCACAATTGTCCTATAAGGGCAACACTACCCATCAATAAACCTTGTAAAATATTAATAAATATGTCTGTAATTGATGAGTACTTCTTAGAATGAAGTAGTGAACACCTTTTTATGTTGATGCAATTTTGCAGCATATTGACAAAAAGTGCTTTGATTTGATTGATAAATTGTGGCGTTGCTGAAAGCTTACTTTTCAAGACTGAAAGAAGTCAGTTTAAGTGGTTCAAGGACCTGATCAGGATGAATCGGGGGCACTTGGCTTCTGGGGTCTTTAGGGCACCTTTGGGAGATCCTCTGGTAGAAGAATACATCTCTGTTCTGGGCTGGAATCCCTTAGAATCAGATGGAGAGTTTTACAGGGGAGAGAGTTACCTGGGTTTCACTTGTAAATCTGATGCCCAGTGACCAGATCACAACCAAGACAAACATTAAATGAAATACTTAAGTTCCAACCACTATTTAAATGTTCCCATAATCTACAACTATATAAGTATTTATTTGTGAAAATCCTCTGTTCAAATTTGTATTATATGTATTATTTGCATTATTTAACTGCGGCATGAAATATAATTGTACAGACTTAAAATTACACTTTAACTACCTAAGTTGCAAATAAAGAAAACTAGTGACAATTTTATTCTTAACATGTGACAGTTAAATAGGAACAGGGCTTTCCCGCTTTCCCCTCCTTTACGGTTATTTTTTATTTTTTTTTTACTTTTTACATTTGAAATAATACTACTAAATCTCAAATCAAAATAAACATTAAAAATATTTTTCATATAGGCACATTCTTACTGACAACCCTTTACACATTAACTTTGAAATTTGCCAGTCATTATATTGTTTTATAATAATTGTTGCAATAGTAACAAGCAGAATACATAAAATTCATTGCAGTGCCAGTTATTAATTTTCCATGTTACTTTGGAAATATTGTTTCATCCCCTTATAATCACCCATTGTTTTATACATAATTTCACAATGTATACCTTTAAATTTAACAATAGAATATCAGAAAATATAACAGTAGAACAATAATACTTACAAGCACTCAAGGTAAAACATGTCACAATTAAAAGAAAGTTTATCTTTACCTAAATAGTTCCCATTTCCTGTTGGAGGCTAAGATAATTCACTAAATTATTATTTATTAAGTACATTCAAATAATATTGCCATCAAGAGCCATAGTTCTCACCAATACGGGGTAATCGATCTGCTGGGTTTCCTTCGATGGTTCGATTATTAATCGGAATGTAGGTATGATTGGACCGATTGGATTTTGATGACATGTTGTGAATTGGAGTTCTATAAAACACTGAATTGAATCAAATTAGACTACTACCCTGGGCGTCTTTCTTTATATTTGTTACTTTAAATACTTTTGTGAATTTTCTCAAACATTTTTTTTCTTTACATTTTTTTAAACATTCCTCATCCCTCTTCAGCAAAGACAGTTCTCCCAGTATGACCGTGTCTCTGACATGTTTAAGCCTGTGCCCTCTGGTGTTTGATGTCAGTTAATTTGCTCCAGCGTTGACAAGTGAATGGTGGCGCTGTGCGATTTGTGTGTGGTTATGTTAGCAGTTCCATGATTGCTATCTGTGTATGTCAGGAAGAGCATGTTATAAAACATACAACCATATACAACAAGGACAACGTAAAAATATGCTTTTGTTTGGTGTTATGTGTTTACCTATGAAATTCATGAAATATGGCAAGACAGCTTGCATGTATGTGGGTTAATATGTGTGTATGTAAGGTCCCAAGCCGTTCACTGGGGTATTTGGTGTATCTGAATTTGCTGCCCTGGATTATGGCAATTTAGTCTCCCAGGAGTGCCTAGCTCTGTGGGAAAACCATAAGCAAGAGTGTGTCTGTGTGTGCACATATCTGCCTGTTTTTTTAGCTCTGTGGGAAAAGTATTGGCTTAGGACAAGGACACAATACATCCTTTTTCTTCAGCATGCAAATCCACAGGGGCATTTAACCTTCCAAACTGAAGGCCCAAACGTGTTTAGCAGCCATAACTGCTGTAACATGCAGTCATTTATTATAAAAAACATAACATAGAAGGGAATTCGATGCACCACTATTCACAACTTCAGAGAATTTCGAATGTCAAATTTACCAAAATGCTAATTTCAGAAAGAATAAAAAAGAAAGTGGGGTACGCGAAGGGAAAGGGAATTTTATTACACTACTGTTACATTATTACCATAAAACAATATATATTTAACATATATTTAAAGCACCTAATTGTATAAGCAGATTTAGACATTTAACAAGATTTTACCATCACTGCAATCCTTGGATATGTCCAGAGATTTTCTATAAGATTCAGGCCAGGACTTTAGCAGGCCAACTCCAAGGCATTAGAAGCCAACACTTAGAAAAGCATGCTAAAGTAACAGACCCCAGAACATGTTTGTGTATTGCCAACTGCAAAAAAACTCAGATGCTTTAGCAGTTGTTCATAAAAGATGTACAGGATGCTTGGTACAAAAAGCCCGGTGGCATGAAATAAAAAAAAAATTACAATTACACAAAGGAGATGACTATGGATTTTAAGAGAAATAGGAATTCATCAAACGATATGTTATTCTCCTGGAGAAACAACAATAAGAATTGAACAAGCAGCTTGTACTTCTTGATGAAGCTTAGGGTCATCACTTTTTGAAGCAACATGGTGAAGATCAAGGGTCTTCAAATCAGGGGCTAAGGGTCCGATGTTCTAAATTTAGATTTCTCTCGGCTTCAATACACCTGAGTCAAACACTGAGGTCATTGCCAGGACTCTGGAAAAGTTGACCACTTCCAACAAGTTGATTCTGTCAGGTTGAGTTTCTGTTCAGTTCTCCAGGTGGCCACGGGGGGTCACCAGTGCTGTGTTCCAGGTTGGAGCTCCGTCCTGCCCAGGTGTCTCGGGTTGGCGCTGATCAGCGGAGCCAGTATAAGAGGAGTGATGGATCAACTACTCGTCGCCTGAGTGTTAACTACCATCGGTAACCATAGACTAGGAATCGTGATCAAATGATTCCTAGTGTTTTTGTAGCTCGTCATAGATTATTCCCTCTCGTGATTATTCTTGAGATCAAGTGTTATCTCCAGTTTTTGTGTCTCACAGTTTTTGTTTCCCCCCTCGTTAACAACACTTGTGTTTCACCTCAGGTTTTCTCCCTGCAACAAACTCACCTCCTTTCAGAGACTTCCCCGGTCATCATCCATCAGGTGACTTCCACTCCTCTTGGCTCTGCTCGATCTGCCTACCCCAGCATACTCCACCAGCTGGTCAGACCCCCCGGACCACTTCTCTCCATCACTGGAAGACTCAACCCGGACATTCCCCCTGGCGACACACAAGCTCCACCAAACCCGTAAGATCGTTCTTTGTTCATTCTTCAACCCTCACCGGTCTACTCACCTTGCCTGTCCTCACTCTCAGAGGTTCCCGGTCTCCCTCGTCCAAGCATTCCTGGTTGCCCCATGTACTCCCGCCGCTCATTGCTGTCCCGCACTACCGTTCACTGCCGCTGCAGGATCACCGTCGGATTCCCCTGGTCCCGTGTACTTCCGCCACTCATTGCTGTCCCTCACTACCGTTCACCGCCGCTGCAGGATCATCGCTGGATTCCCCTTCCCCTTCACTTCACAAAAATAAATTATTGTTTACCGTTCTTCTGAGAGTCTCTGTTTATGTGGGTCAGAAACCTAAAACCCGTTATGACAGAACACTCAGGCCAAATAGACCCACAGGAGGCCCTCAGAAGAATTATCTCCGATCAAACCACCATGCTTCACTCCCACGAATCAGTCCTCCGATCCCTATCGGAACAACAGGCCAACACCAACCAAACATTGGATCAAATCCCCTCCCTTCTTCAAAATCTAGGTCCCAAAGCCTCTGAGAGTAGCCCTCCACCCTATGAGGGCGCCACCGTTCCTCTTCCCCCGTCACAGCCACTACCGCACCGGGAGTTTCCGGTTCCGGGTCACCGAGGGGTTCCGCTTCCGGGTCCTGAGAGGTACTCCGGAAGTGCTGGCGGCTGCGAGGGGTTTATGATGCAGTGTTCCCTGCTCTTTGCCCACTCGCCTCATTCATTTCCCAATGATGACGCAAGAATAGCGTTTGTTATCGGTCAGTTGTCCGGAACAGCGCTTAGCTGGGCTGAATCGCGCTTTCACCGGTATCCAGAGTTCCGTATGTCATTTCACGAATTCAGAGAGGAATTCTTCAGGGTGTTCGGCCACGAGACCGATCCCACCACAGTTGCTCGTAAGATACATAGATTAACACAGGGTCCCAGGACCGTGGCCGAATTTGCTATAGAGTTTAGGACTCTGGCGGCCCGGTTGCCCTGGGACCCACAATCGTTAAAGAGTTCATTTCATCACGCGATTAATGAGCGGTTACAGTACGAGCTTGCGCTATTTGATGAGCCACACTCACTAGAGGAGTATATATCTCTAGCTGCCCGTGTTGACAATCGTCTGAGGGAAAGAGATCGTTTAAGGGTAAGCCGCAGGACCTCTGTTAGTCGAGCTCCCGCAGTTGGTCGGCCTTCTACTCAGAGTCTGGAGACCTCTCTCCAATATGAACCCAGCAGGACGTCATCCCCGGGACCGGAGCCAATGCAGGTCGGACGAACCAGATTAGCCCCGGAGGAACGGCAGCGGAGGATGCAGTCTAGGGAGTGTCTCTACTGCGGGACTCCTGGTCATTACATCGCCCATTGCCCGACCCGTGGTAAGACGACACTCCCCGAGAGAGTCCATCTGTAGAAACTAGGCGACAGATGGACTCAATCCCCCGTCCTGGTCAACCCCGTCTTCTTCTCCCGGTCACTGTTGTTCACAACCAGAAACATCAGAATCTATCAGCCCTCATAGATTCAGGTTGTGAGCAATCCCTTATCCCTCAGGTTCTGGTAGATCAACTACAGTTAGCCACTTCTCCGCTCACCGTCCCACTCCAAGTTTCTGCTCTGGATGGCAGATCCCTTCCCCAGATCACTCATGTCACCAGACCCCTGGAGATCATCATCACCGGCAAGCACAAGGAACACAGATCGTTCTTTGTGTTTTCCTCCTCTCAGCCTCACATCATTTTAGGCTTTGACTGGTTACACTCGCACAACCCTACCATAAACTGGTCAGACTGCTCTATAACCTCCTGGTCTTCTACTGTCTTTCATCTTGCCTTCAGGCAGCCGTTCCTCCTAGCCCGCCCCAGGAGGATGTCTCCATCGATTCCCAGGAGACCCACAACATACCGGTGGAATACCAAGACCTCAAACAGGCCTTTAATAGGAGTAAGGCCTGTTCCCTGCCACCCCATAGACCTTACGACTGCGCCATAGACCTTCTTCCCGGAGCACCCCTACCATCCAGTAGGCTATTCAACATCTCACGCAAGGAGCGGGAATCGATGGAGACCTACATAAGTGAGTCCCTAGCCGCCGGAATCATCAGGTCTTCTTCCTCTCCCGTAGGGGCGGGCTTCTTCTTTGTTTCCAAGAAGGATGGTTCGCTCCGACCCTGCATTGACTACAGCGGGCTTAACAACATCACTATAAAGAACAGGTACCCTCTGCCACTCATCACTGCTGCATTCGAGTCATTACACAAAGCCACCATATTCACCAAACCGGACCTCCGTAACGCCTATCACCTCGTCCATGTTCGCCAGGGGGACGAATGGAAAACCGCCTTCAAGACACCCCTAGGTCACTTCGAGTACTTAGTCATGCCTTTTGGTTTGTGCAATGCCCCTTCAGTATTCCAAGCATTGATCAATGATGTTCTCCGTGATTTCCTCAATATTTTTGTTTTTGTGTACTTAGATGACATCCTTATTTTTTCCAGAAACCCCACCGAACACCAGTCCCATGTCCGTCAGGTTCTCCAACGCCTCCTCCAGAACCGACTTTATGTCAAGGCTGAGAAATGCGAATTCCACAAAACATCCATCGCATTTCTCGGCTACATCTTCGAGGGGGGGCAGATTCGAGCAGATCCCATCAAGATCCGTGCAGTCGATCAATGGCCCATTCCCGACACTAGACGACAACTCCAAAGATTCTTAGGTTTCGCTAACTTCTATCGCCGCTTCATCTGCAATTACAGCCAAACAGTATCCCCACTCACTGCCCTAACCTCCGTGAAGGTCCCTTATAGGTGGTCTCCTCAAGCAGAGGAGGCCTTTTCCAAAATCAAGACCCTGTTCTCCCAAGCCCCAGTCCTCATTCAACCTGACACAACCCGGCAGTTCACCCTGGAGGTCGACGCCTCTGACCTGGGAGTCGGAGCCATCCTCTCCCAGAGGTCAGAGGATGACAGCAAGCTCCATCCCTGTGCTTTCTTCTCCCGACGGTTGTCCCCTGCCAAACGGAACTACGACGTGGGAGACCGAGAGCTGCTGGCGATTAAGTTAGCTCTCGAGGAGTGGCGTCACTGGCTGGAGGGTGCAAGTCAGCCGGTACAGGTTTGGACAGACCACAAGAATCTGGAGTACATCAAGTCTGCTAAACGCCTTAATCCCCGACAGTCCCGCTGGTCCCTTTTCTTTTCCAGATTTAACCTCTCCATTTCTTACAGGCCTGGATCGAAAAATATCAAACCAGATGCCCTCTCCCGTCAGTTCTTCCCAGACGATTCCATTCCCAATCCTGCACCCATCATTCCCTCTGACTGCGTGGTTGGCCTGGTATCCTGGGAGATCGAGAGCATCATCAGGGAGGCTCTCCAACAGGAACCTGACCCACGGACCCCGCCGCAGAGGACCACGTACGTTCCATCCACCGCTCGTTCCCGAGTAATCCATTGGTTCCACACATCCCGGTTATTTTGTCACCCCGGTTCCAGTCGGACCATAGCACTCGTGTCTCGCAGATTCTGGTGGCCAAACCTGCACAAGGACATCACAGAGTACATACCGGCTTGTTCCATCTGCTCCAGAAACAAGACCAGCAATAAACCCCCATCCGGTCTCTTGCAACCACTACCAATCCCCAAGCGCCCCTGGTCCCATATAGCGGTCGACTTTATCACAGGTCTTCCACCATCCCAGAAGATGACCACAATCCTCACCATCGTCGACCGCTTTTCCAAGTCATGTCACCTCATTTCCCTACGTAAACTCCCTTCAGTATTTCAGACTGCTCGACTTCTGGTTAAGCACGTCTTCCGGTTGCATGGCATCCCGATAGATGTTCTGTCTGACCGTGGCCCCCAGTTTGCTTCCCAGGTCTGGAAGCATTTTTGTGCAGCACTGGGGGCCAAGGCTAGCCTTACATCGGGTTACCACCCTCAGTCTGACGGTCAGACGGAGCGGCTTAACCAGGAGATCGAGGCAGCCCTCCGTTGCCTGACATCCTCCCACCAGACCGACTGGAACCAACACCTTCCCTGGATCGAGTACGCCCATAATTCCCACGTCTCTGCTGCTACAGGTTTATCCCCATTCGAGATCTCCCTAGGGTACCAGCTTCCACTGTTCCCGGCCGATGAAAAGGAGATCCCGGTGACATCTGTCCACCACCACGTCCGCCGTATTCGCACCATCTGGAGGGACACTGTTTCGGCCCTCCAGCGAACGGCGGCCCAGAATAAGAGGTACGCTGACCGGAGACGCATTCCAGCGCCCGTTTGTTCTCCCGGTCAGCAGGTGTGGCTGTCGTCCCGGGATATCCCCCTAAAGTCAGTCTCCCGAAAACTCTCCCCCCGGTTCATCGGTCCCTACACCATTCAGTCAGTCTTGAGTCCTTCCACCGTCCGTCTTCGTTTGCCTTCTACCCTAAGGATCCATCCCACATTCCACGTCTCCCAAATCAAGCCGGTCCAAACCAGTACGTTGTGCCCTCCAGCCGACACCCCTCCACCCGCCCGTATGATTGATGGGCATCCGGCATATGACGTTCGGAGGATCGTGGCTTCTCGTCGACGTGGTCGTGGTTATCAGTACCTCGTCGATTGGGAGGGTTACGGTCCCGAGGAGCGTTGCTGGGTGCCCCGCTCATTCATTTTGGATCCTTCATTGGTGGAGGAGTTTGAGAGGTCTTCTGGACCGCCAGGTGGCGATCCTTGAGGGGGGGTTCTGTCAGGTTGAGTTTCTGTTCAGTTCTCCAGGTGGCCACGGGGGGTCACCAGTGCTGTGTTCCAGGTTGGAGCTCCGTCCTGCCCAGGTGTCTCGGGTTGGCGCTGATCAGCGGAGCCAGTATAAGAGGAGTGGTGGATCAACTAGTCGTCGCCTGAGTGTTAACTACCATCGGTAACCCTAGACTCAGTGCCTCGTGATCAAATGATTCCTAGTGTTTTTGTAGCTCGTCATAGATTATTCCCTCTCGTGATTATTCTTGAGATCAAGTGTTATCTCCAGTTTTTGTGTCTCACAGTTTTTGTTTCCCCCCTCGTTAACAACACTTGTGTTTCACCTCAGGTTTTCTCCCTGCAACAAACTCACCTCCTTCCAGAGACTTCCCCGGTCATCATCCATCAGGTGACCTCCACTCCTCTTGGCTCTGCTCGATCTGCCTACCCTAGCATACTCCACCAGCTGGTCAGACCCCCCGGACCACTTCTCTCCATCACTGGAAGACTCAACCCGGACATTCCCCCTGGCGACACACAAGCTCCACCAAACCCGTAAGATCGTTCTTTGTTCATTCTTCAACCCTCATCGGTCTACTCACCTTGCCTGTCCTCACTCTCAGAGGTTCCCGGTCTCCCTCGTCCAAGCACTCCTGGTTGCCCCGTGTACTCCCGCCGCTCATTGCTGTCCCGCACTACCGTTCACTGCTGCTGCAGGATCACCGTCGGATTCCCCTGGTCCCGTGTACTTCCGCCACTCATTGCTGTCCCTCACTACCGTTCACCGCCGCTGCAGGATCATCGCTGGATTCCCCTTCCCCTTCACTTCACAAAAATAAATTATTGTTTACCGTTCTTCTGAGAGTCTCTGTTTATGTGGGTCAGAAACCTAAAACCCGATATGACAGATTCAACTGTTTGATTCAAGTGTCTTAGACTAGGTACAGCTCTAAAACTTGTAAAACATTGAATCAAGAATCAGTTTATTTATATAGCAGCACTTTACAATAGATGTCGCCTCAAGGCACTTTACAAGAAAGTAAATTCAAATCATCAAATCAGTTTGAAAAAGTTTAGAAATTATGTCTCACTGTAGAGTCACCAGATGGTTCTCCTTTGCTCTACCTTCTTAATGTCTCATTAAGAAGGTAGAGCAAAGGAGAACCATCTGGTTTTTCCTCTACCAGATTAGTCTGTCTTCTCCACCTTTTCCTAACTATAAACTTCATCAAACAGAAATGTTTTAAGCCTACATTTGAAACTAGACAGGGTGTCTGCCTCACGGACTAAAGCTGGAAGCTGGTTAAACAGGAGAGGAGCCTGATAACTAAAAGACCTTCCTCCAATTCTGGTTTTAGAGGTTGTAGGAACCACCAGTGAACCGGCAGTTTGAGAGCGAAGTACTCTGTTAGGGACATTAGGAGTAATCAGATCTTTGATGTATGATGGAGCTTGATTGGTGAGAGCTTTATATGTCAAAAGAAGAATATTTAAATCTATTCTAGGTTTGACAGGGAGCCAATGAAAGAAAGCCAAAATAGGGGTGATATGATCTCTATTTTTAAGTTTTGTCAGAACTCTAGCTGCAGTATTTTGGACCACCTGACGACTTTTAACTGCATTTTGCGAACTTCCTGCTAAGAAAGAGTTACAATTTCCATTTCTTCTCTAATTTCCTGGTGTTTCCCTTCAAGGTACGAAGTTCTGAATTAAACCAGGGAGCTAACCACCTATGAGTAATCACTTTCCTTTTTATGGGGGCTACGTTGTCTAATGCAATAGGCCATGAGGATGTAATACTATGAACAAGAGCATCAATTTGTGTAGGGAATTAAATAAATTTGCTGCCCTCCACTGCGTCTCTCTGAAATACTGAAGAAATGAAAGGTGGAATGGATTTTTTAAAGGTTGTAACAGCATTGTCTGATAGACACCTACTATAATGACATATTCAGTAAAAAAGAACTAAAAAGTTATCAAAAACTGATCAGAAAGGGGAGGGTTATGAGGCAATACTGTAACTTTTTCAGACTTAATACCATAAGTCAGCACAAGGTCTAAAGTTTGACCAAGAGAGTTGGTAGATGTCTGGATTTTTTGGGTGAAGCCTATTGAGTCTGAAAAAGCAGTATAGGCTATATTTAGGCTGTCATTTTTGGTGTCAACATGAATGTTAAAATCTCCTTTTATAATGACTTTATCAGTGTTTAACACTAATTCATATGAAAAGAAAAAGAGGTTTCATCTATAAAATTCAGAGTAAGGACGATACACAATAACAGACATAAGTGGTTTAATTCTTTTAGAGGTTGGATGAGGAAGGCTGAGGTTTAAATGTTCAAAAGAACTGCAACTATTAGTAGGCCTGGTATTAATTAATAAATCTGATTGAAAAATGCTTCCTACTCCTCCACCTCTCCCAGTACTTTGAGGAATGTGAAAATTTTTATATTTGGAGGGAGTTGATTCGCTGATACTAACATAATCCTCTTGCGTCAGCCAGGTGTCTTTGAGATAAAGCAAATCAATTTGATTATCAAGAATTAAGTCAATAACTAATAAAGACTTTGAGGGGAGAGATCTGATTTTCAATAAACCAGACTTCAATAAGCTCTTTATAGACTAATCTTTAATCTATTTGGTTTTGGCCATGGCCAGGACTTAATAAATTCTGCCATATTTCTAGAAAGAAGAACTGCTCTGTCCAAAGTGGGATGGATCCAGACCAGGGTTTCCCCAAAAATTCTGCCAATTATCAATGTAAAAAAGTGACTCCAAAGTGTCACTCCAAAGTGACACTAAGTAACTTTTAAACCTTCAAAAAATATTTTCATAACTTTTGGGATAACACGTCGACTTACAGCTTGTTGAATGACACCTCTGTCATGACCCGAAGGGGTCCGTATTGCTTTAACCAGCGCTAAGCAACTTTGAGGAGGCGAAACAAAACAACAAGAAATGTGCGGACTGCTTTACGTCAAACGTCCCTTCCCCCATTTCTTGTTTTCAACATTGTATGTGACATTGTATCACCACAATTAGATTCATTACCTCATCGTTATTCATCCTTCACACAGCCACTGGAAACAGAAATGTACTTCAATCCAACTGAAGGCGACCGGGAGATCAGGATTGTACAAAGCTATGCACTGTTCCTCATGGGAAATGCAGTCTTACTTCCTCACTTAAATTATTTACTGTTGCCTTAATTTATTTAGAATGCAGTAACATGAGCTATTTTTTTATGGTAATATTAGTGTATATTCTATCTATCCTATCCCCCCCTATACTACTTTATCCACAGAAGAAAATGTTTTAACCAAAACTCTATTAAGCCCCTAAAAGGACATTATAAATAAACTTTTTCTTGTGCACAAGTGAACTTCTGCACTAAATACTGAAGCACACCAAATCATTTGTCAAACCAGAGAATTTTAAATATTCTAGGCAGGTGCGTTTCACAAACTGGAAATACTTATGACATAATTGTGCCATATTATTGGTTTTGCCTCCCAATTATCTGGCGTATAATTTTTCCTTCTTTGTTATCATTTCAATGGCCTTTTAGGCCTTCCTTATTAGCTACCCACTGTTTTCAAAATATGAAAATCATCTAAGTTTTAGCAATGTGATTTTATTTTTGCTTGCTGCTGACTGAAATTAAAAAAGTCTAAGACGTAAAAAAAAACTGATAAAGAAGACACAGTAGCTGGCTAGATTCTTGGTTGTGCTTTAGGTTTGTGTTAAATAAGTTGGTCAGGCTGGGCTTGTGTTTACCCACCATGACAAAAAGTCTCCTCTCTTGACAGTTCTTCCTCATCACTCTAACTACTTTAACTGTCTTTGAATGCTCTGCCTGAGTACTCTTCCTGTCCAACTACTCCGACAGCCCTGCTGAGTTCGGATCTTCCCTACTTGCACAAAGTCAATCATAACTTGTTTATTTTCCCCAACGCTGGGCCAGGCCAGCTGTGCAGCCGAGCTGGGCTGTCTGACCTCTTTGGCGCCTGGTCCTGGTGATGTGTTGAAAAGTGCAGTGACAAACAGTGGAGGAGAAAGGCTATTGCTGTCTTGCAAGCACAACTCTGAATGCTTTCCAGATTTCCTTGGATTTAGTTGGCAACGCAGTTATACAAAAGAAATGGGCTTTGGCTAATGTTTGCGTGTGTGTTTCCCAGGACATTTGTTTAAATCATATATCTTGTTAACACTTCCTATGCTATCCAGGTACACACACACATATACACATATGCTGCTACAAACTCTTCACATGCTAAAATCAGCTGCTACCAAGCATGAATGATGAGCTGTTAAAGCAGCTGATAAGCCACAAACGGCTAATGATGTGTACTGTTGTTAAACAATGCATCTTTTTCTTTTTAGTGTTACCATAAATATAGACCATAAATCAGTCCACCAAGCTCAGGCGGCACACTGAAAAAAGTGCACATGGGCAACCATTGATGTAAAGAGGGATTTCTATTTGAACGGACCCATTTTCACTATGTTTCTGTCTTTTATTTGGTTTAATGTGTTATTTCACTTTTATCAAATGTAAATCAATGTTTCATTGGTTCAAAGTTTTTGGCTTACTTAGAATCAAACAACAATTTTCCATTTAAATGAAAACACTGCATGTCATGTGACGTGCGTACGGGCTGATGTCACGCTCCAACCCTGGACTTGACTTCAACTTTGAATTTTCGGCCATCTTCTTTTCTTGCTTCAAGACTCCGCGGAAGAAAAGGGAACGAAAACGGTAAGAAATATGCATGACCGTTGAATATGTGTATACATTTATAGAGCACTCTGACACAAGGTAACTTTACGCTGTCTTTTATAACATGATGTCAATAATTAGGCGTGACTGTTTGATACGACATCATTTAGCTAACGTAAGCTACTGGATCAATAAACGTTTGTTACCTTTAATAAAGTTAGGAATCCATGTGTGGTAAAGTAATTTTATTTTTTAAGTTCACAATCATGTTTGCCATTTTAAGGCCAGTAAGCTCTGTACACAGTCTATGACCCGTGCGAACAAGTTAGCATTCGTTAGCCACAGGTGGCACATACATAGGACGTGCATGATAAGCAAGAATTAGTTAGCCACATGAGGCACGTATGGAACTAGAGCTGAAACAAATAATCTATTAAAATCGATTATTACTATAGTTGGCAACTTATTTAGTCAACGGTTTACCGTAGGCGGTCTATTTTTTTTACCCAATTTGTTATAACTGCGGTCCATATGTGGCAGTAATGAGCGACGTAACGCTGTGATCTTACGGTGGAGCAGTAGAAGAAGAAATCGGCAAATCATTAGCCTTGTTTTGCTAGTGCATGCTACAGACGGCATAAACGCATTTGTCCTGGGCAAGATGAGTGAAAATTTACGGTCTTCAGGTAAACATCTGAGATGAAAACATGTCGGAGTTGAAGCGAAAGAGAAAGGGCGAGTGCTGTAAAATAACCGAAAGCTAATAAGAAAATAAACGCGATAAATACTGTTAATAAAAGTCCATTAATATTAATTTAGAGTTGCAGGTCTGCAGTAAAAAAACAGGCAACAATAAACGAATATATGTGGAAAAACACCCTCCCCCCATTACAAACTCTGTTGTAAATATTTCTTTTTTGTAAATAATCTGTTCTAAATATTTTGTTAACAAATATATGAACAACTCTGTTGTTCATATATTTGTAAATAAAAAAATTGTCCCATTAACCCAGTCTCCTGCTGACTTGATGCTAAATTTCTGCTTAACTACATTCAGAATAAATATAAAATAAAATATGAATTTAAATGTGAAGCATAATAAGGGCTGAGGTTTTTGTTAATATGCTGAACACTCAATAAGTTTTATGAAATTTTACCTCTTTTTTAACATATTTGCCTATAAATGAACACATATTTTACACTGATTGTAATTTCTTCCTGTAAACCACGTCAAATACATTGCAGTGGATGGCTAAATTTTCTTTCAACGGTCATGCATATTTCTTACCGATTTCTTTCCCTTTTCTTCCGCAGAGTCTTCAACTCCTGTTGGCTGACGGTGGTACGTATCTACGTCAATTCCGGTTCCGTTTGTCTGTTAGCGTCTGTTAGTGTCTGCTAGCTCCGCACGCTCTCTTATTACTCCGTATTCTCTGTTCTGTTCTAGCTAATTCTAAACACACCTTCACGTTAATCACACATTTCGGGTGGAGAAAGCTTTGCCAAATGTAAGCATTCAGCCACTAGAGAGCCTGTTCCTGGATCATACACTAAAAGTCACTGCAGCCAATAGAACTGAGGTGCCATTTGATGGTTGGGTAGAGGTCAAGCTTGGGATCACAAGTTACCAACAGTTGCTCTCTGTGTACCGATGCTAGTGAACAAAGAGAATGTAAGCAGCCCATTGTTAGGCTTTAATGTAATCCAAGAGATCGTTAGGGAAAGTAATAAGCAAGAGGATGACATCAGTTTGGTAGACTTACTGTCAGAAGTATTGAAAATGCAGAAAAGCAATGCTGAGACTCTTGTTGCTGTTGTTCGAACAGCGCTACTTCAGGATGAGTTGTTAGAGTTAGGAGTGAGAGTTGGAAAGAAAGGGCTCACTGTACCGAGGAGCCAAATCTGTTAGGTGAAATGTCGCATAAGAGCTTTCCCTGAAGGAGGAATGATGTTGTTTGAGCCAGATATAGAATGTAGCTTACCAGATGGGTTGGAGTTGTTCCCTGCTCTTGTTGATGTTCCTGCTGGGGCTTCCAAAGTGGTGAAAATACCAATCCAGAACTCAACAAACAGAGATATATTCCTACCTCCAAAGAGAGTCTTAGGTTGCATTGTATTGACAGTAAACCTGTAATCATCCAGCCATCTCATCAGAAACCATTAGATCCCAGCACTGATTCTCTTCTATGCACTGCTCATGTCAGCTCAGGTGATGGTAGCAGGGATGTAAAAGAAAATCATAGAGCAGAAAAATGGCATCCATATGTCTGTCTACACCATCTGCCTGATCATGAGCAGAGGGTAGCCCGACAGATGCTCTATGAAGAAAGTGATGTGTTTGCCCACGAGGAAGGAGACATTGTATGTATCCCTGGTTTACAGCTTAAAATCAAAGACAGACAGACAGACAGACAACACAGCTGTGCAGAAAAACTACAACTCTATTCCACGACCACTATATAAAGAAGTGAATGACTACATCCAAAATCTCTTAGGAATCAAGGAATCATGGAATCAAGGAATTTTATTTGTCATCACATCACATGTGGTACATGAGGTGGGACAAAATTCTAATCCCCCGGTCCAGTTTACACCCTGATAGCAATTTTAAATACTTTAATAAATTATAAGACCTCTGCAAGAATAGGATTGAACACAGAATCTACAATATGGGACTTCGGACATACAAGCAATGAAAATTCGGAGTGCAAATAGTATAATAAAATATAAAGAACTATACGAGAAATAGGATTTAACTACACAGAATCTACAATATGGACATAGAATCTACAATATGGGACTTCGGACATAGCAGCAATGAAAATTCGGAGTGCAAGTGACATATTAATTGACATTTTTAAAGTGACATTTTAAAGTGTGATATTAAAGTGAATAGTGCCGGGTAAATGCGAAAATGTTTTTCATTTGTAATTGTCCTTGCGTGTGTTTGAGAGTCTCACAGCTTCAGGAATGAAGCTGTTTCTCAGTCTGGTGGTTTTACACTTGATGCTCCACAGCCTCCTTCCTGAGGGGAGCGGGACAAAAAGTGAGTGTGCTGGGTCCTTTATGATGCAGGAGGCCCTCTTCCTGCATTTGGAGGTGTAAATGTCTGTGGTGCTGGGGAGGCTGACTCCAACAATTCTCTGTGCAGCCTTCACCACTCTCTGCAGAGCTTTCATGTCTGCAGCAGAGCAGCTTCCATGCCACACGTTGATCCTGGAGCACAAGACGCTCTCCACCACACATCTGTAGAAGGAGGTGAGAACTGAGCTCCCGAGTCCAGCTCTTCTCAACCTCCTGAGGAAGAAGAGCCGCTGGTGCGCCTTCCTGACCAGAATGGAAGTGTTGTTGCTCCAAGTGAGGTTGTTGCTCAGGTGTACACCCAAGTACCTGTAGCTGTTGACCACTTCCACCCCAGATCCTCCCATGTGCAGGGGGAGGTGTGCATGCTTGCTCCTTCTGAAGTCCACAATCATCTCCTTGGTTTTCTTTACATTAATGCAGAGGTTGTTCTCTCTGCACCAACCTTCAGGTGTTCCACCTCCTGCCTGTAGCTGGACTTATCCCTGTTTGTGATGCATCCAACCACTGCTGTGTCGTCCGCAAACTTCTCAAGATGACAGCCTGGATGGATAAGAGAGCAGTCATATGTGAGCAATGTGAAAAGGAGAGGGCTCAGCACACAGCCCTGAGGGGAGCCAGTGCTGAGGGTGATGGTGGGGGAGGAGATGTTGTGAATCCTCACAGACTGCGGCCTGTTGGTCAGGAAGTCCAGGACCCAGTTGCAGATGGAAGAGCTCAGTCCAAGTGAGGAGAGCTAATTAATCAGAGTCTGAGGAATCATGGAGTTGAAGGCAGATGTCCACAAACAGCATACGGACGTATGAATCCTTCTGCTCCAGGTGGGTGAGGGCAGTGTGGACCACGGAGGAAATGGCGTCCTCTGTGGATCGATTTTTCCTGTATGCGTACTGGTGTGGATCAACAGTGACGCTGATGTTGGCTTTGATGTGAGTCTGAACAAGTCTCTCGAGGCACTTTGTGACTATCGGTGTGAGTGCTACTGGCCGATAGTCATTCAGACCTGTCACTGCGGAACTCTTGGGGGCCGGGATGATGGTGGCGGTCTTCATGCACGTGGGGACAGCTGCCTTGCTGAGGGAGGCGTTGAAGATGTCCGCCAGCACGTCTGAGAGCTGGTCCGCGCACTCTCTCAGCACCCGTCCGGGGATGTTTTCTGGGCCTGCAGCTTTCCGGGGGTTGATCCTCCTCAGCATCCTCCTTACTTCTGCTGGAGTCACACTGATGGGCTCTTCTCCTGGTGAAGTCGTGATTCTGGTGCTGTGGGGGGTGTCAGGGTTCTCAAACCGGGCGTAGAATTGGTTGAGAGCCTCCGGCAGGCAGGGGTCTTTGGGGCATTGTGCAGATTTGGGTTTATAGTCTGTAATGCACTTGATGCCCTTCCACATGCTCTGTGGATCCTGGGAGGAAAAGTGTCCCTGGATTTTCTGAGCATATGCAGCTTTTGCCCTCTTAACTCTTGCATTCAGCTTTCTTCTTGCCCTCCTGAGCTCTTGTGAGTCACCAGACCTAAATGCAGCATCGCTGGCTTTCAGCAGAGAACGTGCCTCTGCATTCAGCCAGGGTTTCTGGTTCGGGTAACAAGTCACAGTCTTGGTGGTGGTGAATCCTCCACACACTTGCTGATGTACCCCAGAACGGGGTGGGGGAAGGCTCTGTATGCGTCTCTTAGGTTTGTGTAAACATGGTCCAGTGTGTTATTTCTACCTGTTGGAATGTTCACATGCTGTTTAAACTTCGGCAGGCAGTTCGTCAGTTCTACGTGGTTAAAGTCCCCCGCTACTACGTAGAAAGCCTCCGGGTGCTTGTTCTGAAGCGAGCTGATGTTGTTATGTAGCTCCTTCAGCACGATGTTAGCACTAGCATCTGGCGCTATGTAAACAGCAACAACGAACACGGCCGTAAACTCACGAGGCAGAGAGTGAGGTCTGCACTTCACAGTCAGCTGTTCTGACGCCTCGGAGCAGTGGATGTTTTTCTAGCACGCAGTTTGTGCACCAACCTTTGTTGATATAGACGCATAGTCCGCCCCCACGGGGTTTCCTGGAGAGCTGGTTGCGGTCCGCCCGGAAGAGCTGCCGGCCGGCGAGTTGGAAGGCTGAGTCCGGCATGGTGTCGTTCAGCCAGGTTTTCTGTGAGACAAATCACCGCACAGTTCCTCATGTCCTCACAAACACTGATCCTCAGCCGCAGCAGGTCCAGCTTGTTGTCCAAAGAGCGGACGTTGGACAGGAAAAGTGACGGAATCGGGGGTCGGTTAGCATTAGCCTTTAGCCTGGCTAGCACACCGCCGCGCTTCCCCCTCTTCTGCCGCCGCTTGCATCGCCTTCGCCGGCCCTTTGTTTGCAGCGCTCTGCTCCCCCACGCCGAAGTCCGGAGGAGCTGTAGTCTGCCCAGCTTTGCTCGGATGTTATTTTCTAGGTTTTTGCTAACTAAACTGTCCTTAATCCTACAAAGTTCAGTCCGTCCATAACTCAAACGCATGAGGCGCAGAAATTTGGGCTCGGAACCGACGTAAAAACTACTTAAATCAGGGTGTTCACTAGGAGCGTGAGAAGCCGCTACACTACTGCGCGCCGCCATATATCATACATCATTAGACAGAGGATGGATCAGTAAATCTGTGTCACTTTATTCTTCACCTGTAGTTTGTGTGCAGAAAAAAGACAACAGCTTGTGACTGTGCGTTGACTTCCGTGAACTCGTAAAACCATTCCCGATCGCCATCCATTACCATGGATCCAGGATCTATTGGACAGTTTGTGAGGCAATTCATGGTTTTCCATCTTGGATCATGGAAGTGTGTACCATCAAGGCTTTGTGAGTGAGGAGTCATTTAACCGCGTTCAGCACACCTTGGGGACTCTATGAATGGGTAAGAATACCCTTTGGACAGGCAAATACACCAGCCACATTCCAGAGGTGCATGGAGGGAGTGCTGGAGGGCATCAGGGATGAGTGCTGTGTGCCATACTTGGACTATGTTCTTTGTTATTCTAAGACCTTTGATGACCATGTGAACCATCTTCGCCAAGTACTCTGCCACATGCGACGACAAGGCATTAAGCTTGGTCCAACCAAGTGTGAATTGTTTAGGAAGTAAATCTGTTACCTTGGGCGGATGGTGTCAGGTGATAAAATCCAGATTGATCAAAAGGATTTAGAAGCTGTAATGGCCCTAAAGGAAAGAAAGCCACGCACAGTTGGAGAGGTTCGGACATTACTTGGGTTCCTCTTATTGTTACTTGGGTTCCTCTTATTATTATTATTATTATTACCAGTCCCTTATCCAGGATTTTTCACGTCTAGCAAGACCCTTGTTTGAGCTCCTACAGACACCAGGAGAAGCCAGCCATGCTATCAGAACCCAGACTAACAAGGCAAGAACAAAAGTAAACAAAGGACAGCTAACCTTTCGTACACCCATTACTTGGACCGCTGAACAATGAAAATGTGTTATCCAGGTTAGTAGAGATGCTCACAAACCCTCCTATCCTGGCTTACCCTGACTTTGACCTTCCGTTTGTGTTGCATACCGATGCATCAAATAAAGGCCTTGGTGCTATATTATATCAACAGCAAAACAATCGACCTCGAAAGAAAAAATGCTGATTCTGACATGCTGTCCAGGTACCCAGTAAAACTACCGCTGCAATTAGATGATTTTACTGAGTCAGTGCCATCCGAGGTTGTTTCTGCAGTGTGGCAAGGCAGCAAAGTAGCACACAAAAATGATGTTCCTTGGGTGGCTGCACTGCAGCTCAAAAGTGTATGTGCAGATGCGCACTATCAGAGAGTGTTTCCAGCATCACGTCAAACAACATTAGAGCCCAACAGAACGATCCAGTGATCAGGGAAGTTGCGTCTCTGAAACTGAAAGGATGGATTCCAACAGCGAAAGACAAAAAGGCCATCTGTAAACCGACCAAGAGACTGCTCTATGAGTGGAACAAGTTGGTGATGGAAAGCGGATAACTCTACCGGAAAACAGAGAAAAACAAGTAACCAGTCTTACCTGAACAGTTTCAACCTGTGGTATTTAAGTGCCTGCATGATGATATGGGACATGTGGGGTCGGAAAAAGTTGCACGAGCACAGTTTTATTGATCAAAGATGCAGCAAGACATTTAGGATTACATAACAAAAAAATGTCCTTGTATCAAACAGAAACACCCCAGCATCCTGCCAAAAGCTCCAATAGGATCAATTACAACAAGTGCACCCTTTGAGTTGGTCTGTGTTGATTAGTTACATCTAGAGCCAAGCAAAGGAGGATATGAGTATATCTTTGTCCTAATTGACCACTTTACACGGTTCATACTGGCGTACCCGACAAAAAATAAATCGGGTAAGACAGCATGCGAAAAGATCTTCCAGGACTTTATTCCCCATTTTGGGTATCTGGAAAAGCTGCACAATGATCAAGGTTGAGAGTTCAAGAACAGCCTGTTCCAGAGATTGCAACAACTGTCTGGAATTTCTCACTCTCGAACCACGCCTTATCACCCACAGTGCAACCTATTGGAGCGACTAAATTATACACTTCTCCAAATGCTGCGCACCCTCCAGGAAGAAAAAAAGGGTTCATGGAAAGATCACCTGCCACAGATTGTGCACGCATATAACTGTACAAGGCATGAAGCGACAGGGTACTCTCCATTCTTTTTGTTGTGCGGCAGGGTTCCACGTCTACCAGTTCATCTGCTCTTTGGCCCTAGGAAAGAGATGGAAGCACAGAGTCATCAAACATATGCGCAAAAGGGGGCAGATAGGATGCGAGTTGCTTACCAGATAGCCACTGACAATAGTCAGACTCTTCTGCTAAAGGTAAGAAACAGTATGATAGACATGTCAGAGGGGTAGCTCTTCAGCCAGGAGACAGGGTACCGGTAAGAAATCTTTCAGAGAGGGGAGGTCCAGGGAAATTGCGGGCTTACTGGGAGAAAGTAGTACATCGAGTGGTGGAAAGATTGGGAGATGGACCAGTCTATAAAGTGCAACCAGAGAGAGGCAGCAAAACCATGAGTGTTGCATAGAAACCTCTTGCTCTCAGTAAATGATCTACCTCTGGAGGGAGAACCAGCTGCTACAGGGGAGACAAAGCCCAAGAAGCTGACACAAAACAGAGACATAACAAACCAAACTGGGACTGACAGCTCTGAGGAGGATGAGGAGCAGGGGTGTACTTACCATTATGACCTCAGGAAAAGAATTCCTTGTTACAGATTGGTAAACCCTCAACAACCTGTCACTCCACAGGAAGCTCCTCGGCAGCTTGACCTGGTTGATTCAGGCCAGAATTCTTAAAATCAGCCTAAGCTGCATGTAACAGCCAAAGAGTTCTGTCCTGCAGACAGTCAAGAAACAGGAAGAGACTACACTTGTCCTATTCTCTTTCTTTCTCTGTCTCTCAGACATTTAGGAGCACGGCTGGCAAGAAGTCCGCAAAGCTGCTTGTTTTTCTGAGTGAAGATGACAAAAGAAAATTGTTGCTGCCAAATGGGATTCCAGATTCCTTGGAGGAGCTTGTTCATGATGTGAGGAGAGCTCGTGGATTGAAGAGCAACTAAAGGATCCAATACCAGGACAAAGACTTTGGTGATTCATTTGTAAATTTGACATCTACTGGAGAACTTGAGGATCTTTGCACCATCAAAGTAATCCCCTTCACTGATTAAGATGCACCTCCTGCACAGACAGCTGTGACTGTCAGCCACAGTAGTGATGACGCCTTTTACATTTCTGCTGAAACTGATGACACGTTGATCCTCTCCTCACCCTCCTCGAGTCATCCTTCAAGGACCAGGGAATGGCCAAAGAGTATCCCATTCCGAGCTTTTCATATGACACTGACGTCTAGTTAGAAAGAGGAAATGGTGCTTTTAGGGCAAATGGAACAAAGTTGAAAGTCAGTCCGAGGATGGAGTCAGACATTCTGGAAAAGGTGTCTGATCAGATTTATAAGTATAAAGCCTACTAGAAAAGGTCAGAGTTTTGTGAGGTTTCAGAAGCACTGATCAAGAAGCACCCCTATTTGGAATGGCTGCTATGGGTGGACACAGAGACCTAAAACCAGGATGGGAAACCTCCGTACCTAACTGAAGGGACTTGGATGTCCGGAGCTTGCTGTCAATGGTTTAAAGACCAAAGCGACAGGTGATGCCTATCCATCAAAAAATGTCAAGCGACCTAAAAGTGGGGAAGCAAACCATGTGCCGTCCTATCCAGCTGGCGAAACAGCAGACAATCTTGAGATGGAGCGGCAGGTACTTTTGAAGGAGGTGAAGAAACGGAACAATGAGAGGATCATCAGAGAAAAAATGGCCAAGACATTTGCCCTTCGCAGACAAGAAATTGTGTATCAACAGCCCAGGGTGGAATAACTCCAGGAGTGATGGCCAGCCATGTTTCAAGAACCGGAGATATGAGTTGAATCCACTGTCATAATCTGTTAAAACTCTATTCTAATGAGTATGTTGTAATCTTGCTATTTGGGAAACTATGTCCCCAGAGGGATAGTAATTTCAGTAGACATTAGACACTGCAATATGCTCACTGGTCACTCTTAAAGAGCTTCTGTAATAATAAGTGAGAATCTGACAATCTACAGTATAATGTACTATCTCTCACCACTTCATCTAGCCCAGATTCCAGTCAGGACTTTTTGTTTAACTTTGCCAATCAAATGCCGTACCGTAAAATGTTTTTTCTTAATTTTATATTTCAGATCAATGCTGAATTCCTAAGGATCACAACGGTACCGCTGAAAACACGATTCTTGGCTGTTTTGAAAAAACAGAGCCCGACACCTTTTTCAGGTTATACTGAGTAAAGGTGGAGCTGCTGGTGAAAAAATCCGGTGAAAAAATCCTAAAAAGACTAAAAAGACTAAGCAAAAAAAGAAAACTGCATACAATTCTATGGTTTTGTACGATTCCCCTTTACACATACAGTTTTTCATATTACAAAAACAAACTTCAATGTATTTTCAATAATCAAGAATCAGTTTATTTATATAGCGCCAATTTACAACAGGTGTCGTCTCAAGGCACTTCACAGAAAATCAATTAAAATCAAAGATACATTCTAACAAATTAATTTGAAAAAGTTTCCAATCTAAGTCCATTTTATGACCTATGACATGCCAACATTTCTTTATCTGCATTTTAAGTTATTTCAGTAGTAAAGGTTGACAGAAATTATGAAATTTAAAATAACTTGCTGATTTTTGCAAAAAAAAAAAAAAAAAAAAAAAATTATGCTTAATCCAAACTTTTATGTTTTTGGAAGAAGGTTGTGTGATAAATAGATGGAAACACATTTTCCAGATAAGTTCACTTAAATTACGTAGCAAACATTTACTTCAAGAGACTTAACCGCTGTTTTTGGTGTCTTCTGCTTCCCGGATGTAATTTCTTATTTATATCCTAATTGCAACAGATTCTTGAACACCTCTCTACATTTCTCTGACATGCATGGTCCATGTTAGTTTTTGATGCCCAATAAAGAATTTTTTTCTAATTGTTCATAGTACTAATCAAATGCCACTGCCATTAGACTTTTGTGTGATCCCCAGAAAGATTTGCAAAAAAGAACAAAATCAACATGTCACATAACAAGAAAAAGGGAGATAAAAATTTATAAAAAACTGCTTCCACCATTGTTCAAATATGGATTTATTGGCTTTTTCTAGTCAATACTTATGATGCCAATGACATACAAAGTTAGATGAAAGGCAATATGGCCAAGCAGATAGCAAACACTTACATACCTAATTTAGTATCGTATAGAGAAGTGGCAGAAACTAAATTTCTTTCTTGTGAAAAATAATTGAACTGGGACGTCCAGACTGCCACGAAGTCAGACACAAGCTGCATATGGGCAAAAACAAAATCTGATTTTTCTCCCATTTGCCTGCTGTGTGAATGTAGCCCTAACACAAAAAAAATTAGGTGGTTTAATTTTTTTAAAGCCTTACCTTACATTATTACCTAACCACTGATTTGTGTTGTTGTGTTCACTAACATTAACACACATTGACATTTGTCATTTAACTATGAACTCAGAATAAATATTTTGGCATATTTGGCTTATTAACTTTTATAAAATTTTATGTTACTGTTTTTGAAGTGATGAGTTGTCATTTTGATATCAAAGTTTTGTTTTTGTTGTTTGACTGAACAGAACTAACAGTATATGTTAGTTTGCTACATGGATTTTATTTTAATTAGAAATACTAAAGTGCTATACGCAATATTAATTTTGATCATGCTATAATGCCATTCCCTTAACATAAACATAGTTTTGCGCTTGAGGTATTACTGCATTTTTGAACAATCCTTTCATCTCCAGTGGTAGCCATTAGTGCTGAGTAAATGCTTCCTCCCGCAGTGTACCACCTATTGATCCAAAGCTCCACCATGGACATTTATTGAGCATTGCCACCCCTCCTCCATATCACTCCATCAGATGGTGCGCAGCAGAAATGGGCAGAGACCTGCTGTAAATGTGTTTCACTGACCTTTGTACAACAAAATACATCATTGCTAAGAATGGTTATAAATGGCATCATTGAAGGGCATTGAGAAGCAGTGTTGTGATGATGTGCTAAAAGGGGAGCATTGGAAAGGATGGGCGCTTCTTAAAGAGACAGATGCAAATATCATAGCTTATTTTGAATAGATACAACACTTTCCTAGCTGAAGGTTATTGTACAAGTACATAGGTACTTGTTTGGGCCTAGAATATACATAAAACCACCCTATAGACAAAATATGTTGTGAGATTCCATCACACTCCTAGATATATTTTACTTTACTAAGTTAAACAAAACGCTACTAGAGAACCGATATTTGATTTGGTTTTATCTTGTAATCATTAATAGGACTCCTTGTATGAGTGTGGTAAGTCAAGAATCAAGAATCAGTTTATTTATATAGCGCCAATTTACAACAGATGTCGTCTCAACGCACTTTACAAGAAAATGAATTAAAATCAAAGATACATCATAAACAAATCAATTTTGAAAAAGTTTCCGATCTAAGGAACCCCAGCAGATTGCATCGAGTCCTTGACTTGCAGCATTCACTCCTCTGCAATCAGCAAACCAAAACAATGGCTTGTGTAGTCGTTGACTTTATAGCAATCCCTCATAATGAGCATGCATGTAGCGACAGTGGAGAGGAAAGACTCCCCTTTAACAGGAAGAAACCTCCAGCAGAACCAGGCTCAGTACAAGCAGCCATCTGCCATGACCGACAGGGGGTTTGAAAAGATAGAAAACTAAATTAGATGCACAGGATACTGAAATAATGGAGTTTATAGCAGCAGTTGTAAAGCGTCACTGAAAGCATCTCAGCCCATGTTCTCATCCAAGAAGCGGTCTCAGCTAACAGAACGCCTTCTCCTTGTATGGAGAGAAGAACACTAAGAGAAAACAAAAGGTTAACAAGGTTGAAATAACGGTAACTAAGCTGATTGGAAAAAGGAAGAAAGTAGCAGAGAGAGAGGTGGTCAGATTGTCCTCCAGCAGTCTAAGCCTATAGCAGCATAACTATAGAAAAACTTAAATAACTTAACCCTATAGAGTGAGACATGAAGAAGGTAGAGCAAAGGAGAACCGTCTGTCAAGACTGAGTTCCTCCCCCAACTGGATTAGGCTGTCTTCTCTACCTCTTCCTAACTATAAACTTTATCAAACAGGAAGGT
>JAVLVB010000211.1:612463-636744 GCA_032876305.1 Orestias chungarensis
GATTGTCCTCCAGCAGTCTAAGCCTATAGCAGCATAACTATAGAAAAACTTAAATAACTTAACCCTATAGAGTGAGACATGAAGAAGGTAGAGCAAAGGAGAACCGTCTGTCAAGACTGAGTTCCTCCCCCAACTGGATTAGGCTGTCTTCTCTACCTCTTCCTAACTATAAACTTTATCAAACAGGAAGGTTTTAAGCTTAGATCGTGAAACTAGACAGGGTGTCTGCCTCACGGACTAAAGCTGGAAGCTGGTTCCACAGGAGAGGAGCCTGAAGTCCTTAATGTGCAGATAATCTAACAGTTTTAATAGGTAAGCTCAAATCAGTGTTCAATTTTTATTTAATAGGCCTTGAATAGGCCATGAATACCACATATTCTCAACACAAAATTGTTACAACACCAACATACCATTCCATAGAGCATAAAAGGTAAGGGTTAATACCTAACAGACTTAATCCCCTGACATCTAAAACGTTTCTGTTCTGATGTAAATTACTTTCAATCTAGCAATGCCAGCTGTCTCTCAAAGCAGCTTTCCCCTGATGGGAAGTTCCTGGCAATGCCAAACAATTGAGGAAAGACAGCAGGATACTCCCTGATTCCTGTTTCCTGTTAGATAGAGCAAAAAGAAAAAAAAATAAGACACTTAGATTTTTTTCTGGCTTCCAGATATCTACAAGGAGAACATTCTCTTAAAATTTTCACTTTCCTATACACAGCAATTTGGAGGTGTTAATTCAACTTTAATAAAATAAAATTAAAATCCTTAAACGTGCCTATATTGGTCCATTCTAGATTGAGTTAAAATGACACTTTTGATAGTGTTAAATAGTTCACACTATAGTAAAGTTAAAACAACCCTTTTACTTGAAACCGAACACGTGTCAGTTTTGAATTTACCTACTCACTAATGTGTAGTGTTTAAGGTCAACAATATCTATGTGTTCATTTAACGCTAAAAAAGGCCACTTTATTAGGAGCACCTGTCCAAATGCAATTTCCTAATCAGCTTTCACATGGCAGCCTCTTAATGCATTTAAGCATGTAGACATGGTCAAGACAATCTGCTGCAGTTCAAACCAAGCATCAGAATGGGTAAGAAAGGTGATTAAAGTCACTTTGAACGTGGCATGGTTTTTGGTGCCAGAAGGGCTGGTCTGAGTATTTCAGAAACTGCTAATCTACTGGGATTTTCATGCACAACCATCACTCTGGTTTACAAAGATTGGTCTGAAAACGAGAAAATATCCAGTGAGTGGGAGTTCTGTGGTCGAAAATGCCTTTTTGATTCCAGATGTCAGAGGGCAATGGCCCGACTGTTTCGAGCTGACAACCAAGGTATGCAGAAGAGCATCTCTGAATGCACAACACGTCGAACCTTGAGGCAGATGGGCTACAGAATCAGATGATAACACCGGGTGCCACTAATGTTAGCTAAGAATGCGATACAATGCGCACAGGCTCACCGAATTTGGACAATAGAAGAATGGGAAAACGTTGCCTGATTTGATGAGTCTCAATTTCTGCTGCCACATTTGGATGGTAGGGCCTTATCCGTATCAACGGATAAGGCCCTTTCCAGCAGGATAATACAGCAGGTCATAAAGCTCAAATCATCCTAGCAGGGTTTCTTGAACATGACAATGAGTTCACTGTACTCACAGCCTCCACAGTCACCAGATCTCAATCCAATAGAGCATCTTTGGTGGGACGCGAGATTTGCATCATGGATGTGCAGCTGACAAATCTGCTGTGACTGCATGATGCTATCATGTCAATATGAATCAAAATCTCTGAGGATTGTTTCCAGTACCTTGTCGAATTTATGCCATAAAGGATTAAGGCAGTTCTGAAGGTAAAAGGGGATCCAACCCGGTACTAGCAAGGTGTACCTAACAAAGTGGCCAGTGATTGTATATTAAAATAAAAATCTGCTTTTTTATAAACCCTGTTGGTAGTCAAATAATAATCCGCATACAATTTGACAATGTGGCACAATGCATGGTCATTCATACATTTCACCAGAAAACTGCTTTTCAACAGTATGTATTGAAATGATCATCAAAATAGAGTATCCACTCTGCAAGTACAAAGGGATGCTTGCTCATCACATACAAGGATTTTAGTGACTTTTGTGAAAATAGGAATTTCTTTTTTGTTCCAGTACAAACAAACATACCAATCTGAAATTCTGTTCCATCTTTTTTTTACCCAATTAGGGGTTGAAACCTCAACGTATGTGCTTACATTAAAAGAAGAACTTAAAACCTCACTTATGCCATAGCTGTTAACAAGTAACAACAGGAAAAATTTCAAAAATCGAAATTCTCCTGGTGGTAAGCTAGCATTCTCAACTATTGCTAAACTAATGCTTTTGTGATATTTGAGATTTTTTTTACTGATCTTTCAAAAAAAATGTTTGTCCTTAAATGTCATCACCATACACAAAAGAATGGACGTATTTCTCTGTTACAATATTTTAGATATTTAAATGGCTTGTGGTGGTCCTTAATAAAGTGCTTCAAATAGTAGGTCATATAATCACATGAATTAGAATGTCCGAAAACACAATTTTCACAATCTGAATCAAGAGGAGCAGCAGATTCCAGTAACAGTTATTTCTTTCAAATAGCATTTCTCACAAGACTTCAACACTAAATTGTATTTGGCCTATTTTTTATATATATTTCCCCAATTGAAACTTTGAAACCTCTATAACAACGATCCCCAATAAAGATACTTCTAGTTGTCAAGGTACTTAACGAAAAGTTTGAGTTCACACTGTGCCAACAACATGAAGTAAATTCTGCAGTATGTCAACTGCATGGTTTTTAGAGTTATGGAAAAAATGCAATATATTGAGTTGGTATTTCTGTTTGAAACCAATACAAAATTTTCCTGTAGAGCTGCACAATGTTCTGCAGGTATTCCTTATGAAAAATCATACCAAGGTCATCTTCAGTAAAGAAGGACTGTGCCTCATTCCTACTCGTCAAACAAAATCTACAAAAATATGTAGCACAGAAAGAATAAACAAAACACATGTTACTTGTGTAAAAGAATCAGGCAACGCTGAGTGTGGTAAAAGGTACCTCAATTCCTCTAGTTTCAAGAATTTCTAGATCGTAAACAAGAGGCTTTAGGAGTTTTTAGTTCTTGTGTGTGGAAAAAAAGCTCAACAAGTATATTCATCAACACAAAATCGTATTTTGGTGAAAATGTCCTCTAAATAAAGTAGATTTATCCAAGTTTGTGAATCACATTCCTTGAACCTAAAATGTTAGCTGTTTCAAACTCGTCAAAATAGAGTTGAATCAGTAGAGCATGTTTTTTCCTTGAAAACAAAATCTAAGTTTTGAAGGACGAATAATCACATATGTTTTCATAAAATATCTTCTTTGTAAAGATTGACTTTAAAAAACATAATTAACCATTCCTAAACATAGACTTAAGAGTTTCCAGAATGGGCATATACATAAATATATCTGTTACAGGGTTCACCGAGATCAAAGTATTGGATTTTAAAGTCCCATAGTTTGATCTCTGTAAAGATTAAACTGTAACACAAGAACATACTGAACAAATTTTTCTTAAACAACTTCTGTCTTTTGAGTCTAGTGTCCAGGGTTGAAAAAGGGTTTTTTAGTTGGTCAAAATGTCACTCCATTTTGTTTTGACTCAAATCTGTACTTTGAACATCTGAAGTACAGTCGAGAACTGCCTCTCTTACTTCCATTGAATGTCATTAACAGTTCCTCAATGGAAACCACTATTGCTTGGACTGTGCCCTTACCAACACCAGATGCTTGCAACTGTGCAACAGCAGAGAAACACATGTTTAATGTATGATTTTTGTCAGTTGAGGGCTGATTAGTTACAGGAGAGTTTGTACTGACTGCCAACGTCTTTATCGATATCAAATGCAGTTTTAAAGTAAAATCTCTTTAGGCATGATGTTTGAAATCATACTTTAAAAAAACTTTACGCCTATTTTGGTGCTTTCAGTTCAGCGAAATTTCTCGGCCCTCCATTTGTGTGAATAATCACTGTGGCATCGGATGAACCTGCAGATATTGCGAAGGAGTCTCCAGAAACTGACAAAGATGAATTGTCTTACATAATTGATTCCAATAAAGTAGATGATAAATCATCTTGAAGCACAACAAAATATATACAGAAAGTGGAAAAAATAATTAGTTATAAGTATTTATTTATGATCTACTTCTTGCCCAAGAAGCCTGAACCTCCCCTGTAAACTTCCCAGTTTTAACCCTAACTGTAAGATTGCCTGAGTCATCAGTGTAGCTCAATCCCAAGTGGAAGATACAGCTTCTCAATGACTGATACAAACATTCTATTAAGAGTAATAGAAAAATGTACAACAGAAATCCATCCATCCATTTTCCAACACACTTATCCTTGTGGGGTCATGGGGGTCTGCTGATGCCAATTTCCGCCGGGCGGAAGGGGTACACCCTGGACAGGTGGCCAGTTCATCACAGTACTAAAATAAATATTACCAGAAATTTTCCATCATTTTACATCAGGTTGTAAAAGTAAGTAAGTAAGTCTGTAATTTTTTTCACATAACATTACAATTAGCGACCATATTAGCTACCATAAAACAACTCCATAACACATCTTGTACATAAATTCAACAGGTATTACATTATATTAAGTAGTACATTAACACACATATTCTGGACTACCTAAAAACCGATGCCATCCTTTCTGAATTCGTCATAACCACCTTCAGTCTCAGCCACTTTGACATTTGCGGTTACCATACGTTCACCATGGATGTGCAGGGGATTGCTTTACTTGTATGAGATCAACTGTGGAGGGAATCATTCATTCTCATTGTATGCACAAGTACTGTCAACCAGTCCCCACCTGAAGAATGGGAGCCAGCACTGTTACTATAGCTCAGCCTGTTAGCTGTCATGACAGCAATTGGCGTAGAGACCCAAAAATGGTTACTTCATGGTATAAACATGACAGTGGTGTTTTCTACACACATAATAAACTGCATCATTATGTAAATTTATAAAAAAAACGGCGCTGCATTTTTGAGGTTCATTACTAATGGCAACAGCTGATGACAGGAGGGTATGTGACCCCTTTTCTAGCTCCCCAAACAAGCTAAACATAAAATACAACCTTTTTTAATTTTGTCCAAAACCTAAATAAATAAACTACTCCTGCTCTGTGTTTAGACCAGGACTTGGTGTGATGACCCAGTGTGTTATTTTTCTAGGAGTCTTCAGCTTTTCATCTTGCCGCAACAGGCCAGAGCTCTCAATGTTTGTCCAATTTTTAGCATTAGTTCATTGACAAGCAACAGGTCAAACCCACGGTCCAGCACGGACCCTCTACCCTCTTGATAAATTATGCTGTAAAAATCCAAGAATGTCAAAAAACAGCGGCACAGCTAAACATCTTAAGTTAGTTGGCTTTCAGATTTTTCTAACAGTTGTAATGTTTGTTTAACCTGACACCTCATGCTACATCAGTTTGGATAGCTTTAACCTCCCACATAAAATTGCAGTTGTACATATATACACAGACGTAATTTTCAGGGGGGACACTGGGGACATGTCCCCTGTGCTTTTTCAAATGTCCGATTTGGCCCCCCACACTTTTTACTGTCCAAAAACAGTGTTCCACTACACTACACCGAAATTGTCAGAACTACCGGAAAACAAGCGGTCAAGCGCTTCTCCGAGTTTAGACCCCCACCAGCACTTGATTGGCTCTCTGTTTTTTGGATCTGTTGTTTGGATCTCTTGTGTGTTTGGCTGTCTCCAATGTCACTCCTTAGAAGCTAAAGTTACAATCATCTGACGTGCTGCTGAATTTGTTCTGTGGTTGGAAGGTCATATGTGCTGGAGTCCTAAGCGGTATCGTAATTATAACTATATGGTGGCAGGGTCTCTTTTTTCAAGAGACCCTGCCACCTTTGTAGTTGTTGGATTTTTTAGAAATCTTAAATGGTCCAGGAGTTACTGTTTAGGGAGCACGCAGTTTGGTCATTGGATGGAATCTGCTACTGTAAGTTGGAAATTGGTTTGTGTGATTGGGTCGGGTAAGTCAGGGTTGTAATATCAGATGTATTCATTTACGCTAATCTTTGAATTGGTGTTCATGTCCCTGAGTCTAGCAGCATGCAGTAAGCAACATTTTTGATATCATCAAGCTATTTATGGGATATATTAATTAGCTCTAAGGCCTCCTGAAACGTGAGCAGTATTGACAGCTGTCTGGTTTCCAGTACTACTTTAAAAGTTGTGGTGTATGATGACAGATGCATAGAAGGTGGAGACGATGTTACGACAGCTTTACCATAATATCCGGCCTTAATGTCAGTAAATTCTTGTAAAACGCAGACTTTGCTTATCCTGTGTGAATGTGCCACAAGTAACACAAAGCTGGGGAGTAATTGGTGCGAATTGGCATTACGGGTTTAAGAAAAACATGATAAAGTTTTGCTACATGCTTAATAACCAGTGAAACCAAAGAAGAACCATTAAACTTAAACAGAAACCTAGAAGAACTACAAGAAAAATTTGGTGAACTGATATACAAGAGTTTCGTTAAAAAATACGCCCCCCCCCCCTTTGAATAATTTCGTCCATGCATATATACCAAGTATCCGAAAGTATTTTTTTTTTGCAAGTAATCTATGTATGTACTACGTACATTTAACATTGTAAGCTCCAAACTTCCTTAGACCACTTTCCTGCTCTTGACTCAATATGTCACAAATTTATTCTGGGAGCAACTCTGTGGGGTGTTGACTGATCTCAAAAGAAGATAGAGTTGTATAAATTTTACTCCCTGGAATACTTCCAACTGCTTTTGGGAAACTGACATTCATATTAACTCAACAAGTCAAAAACAACTCTGGAAATCTAACACTGGTTTTTCTGTGTAGTTTTGAGAAAATCCAAAATAAATTAAACCATTAAATGTAGCTTTAAAGGTATCCCTATAAAATAACAATAACCAAAGCTGACAAAAGCAGAAGACAGCTGAGAAGCCTCAAATTCACCAATTAGGAAATCTATAGTGGCAGACCGGTGTACCCAAGATTGACCTCAGGATGGTTGCCCTCCAACTCAACGGGATACAGGTATACCGGACCCCATTAATGGGAGGCATGAATCCTTCGAACATCAAAGGCAGTGCTTGGGCAGACTGACAGAAGTGAGGCTGCCTTTGAGCGGGTGCAACCAGACCTTCTGATCAGCACCAGTACACAAAACAGGTCTTGCCAGAAAACACAGTGAAAGAGATAAATGGAAAAGCAATCCAATTGTATTTATTTATATAGCGCCAATTCATTGCAAATGTAATCTCAAGGTATTTTAAAAGAACAATAATTTTAATCCATTAAAAAGCATTCAAATTAATTCTTGTTACTGAACAGGGCATCAAGTTTATTTCATCATTCATGTTATCTTTCAATCTAAGAAAACTACAGATTGCATCGAGTCACTAAATTGCAGCATTCACCGCTACTGGACCAGGATGAGGCGACAATAGTAAATCAATTGTGTTGTATCACCTCGACAAATACCTACTTCCCGTACCACTGCCTACCCATAATAACCTGTTAAAAGAGGCTGCACCCATCTGAAAATAGCTCATCTGTCTCTCAACTCTCAAGTGTTGGATTGCTTTGTATCACAGTGACAGTGACACAACATATGGTAGTTCGTCCTGTAACTACTGCTGGGTTGCCAGTTCGAAGTATTAGTGTTTACTCTTGAATATGTGATAATCTGTTTGTCTTTGAGATATTTAGATCATTTTAACTGTATTGTTCCATCCTGTTTCCAGCTCTTGTACATCTGTTTCCCATCTGCTGATTTACTCACCGGTAAAAAAAGTCCCCAAAACATCTACTCCTCAGCTCAGTCACTGTATGTCATATCCTCCTGTTGACCTTATGCTGGTTTCATATCTGTTTGGTTTTCAGTTTGATTCTCTTACCTGAGCTGTGGGGCTCTCCTGCAGTGCACCTCCATGAGCCTTTTCCCAGCTTCTTAAATACTTAAATACATTTATTCACATTTATTAATAATAATCCAAACTGATTTAGCTTTTGACATAATAACCCAGCTAGTTAATTAATTACTTTGATTCTTTAAAATTATTACAGAATTATTACAGAACCACCGTATTTATTGACATTTCAGGTGGACCACAAATACTGTGGTGTCTGATGGAAGCTGAGATTGCTTTGGATTTTATTTACGGGTATGAGAGTACAGGCTTGAACACAAATACATACAACGATTTTTAGAATTCTTTTTTTAAGTACAGTGTATTGCTCTAACGCAGAACATTACAATGACAAATATTTATCAGTGGTTTGAATGTGAGAAGAGGTAGAAAAGCTCATAGGTAATGAACGCTTGAAAAGCTCTACAAATTCAAGCATATTGGATTCATTCATCATTCTAAGTGTTTGTGCTTGAATGTGTGACTTGGCCAGCTGTCCCCATTTTAACCATCTTGAATACCATGTGGCAGGTTAATTGAAGCCATTCTAACGCATTCTATGGCTTTTTAGTGATGTTCCAATGGGCTTTCCAGCTTCACAGATGGATTCTATTGTTTCTGAAATTCAGGAGAGGAGAAGACAGGCAGTCGGAGCATGATCGACGAGGTGAAAGTAGAGACGGGAAAAGCAAAATCACATAAAGCTCCTTAGTATCCCCTCTTAACCCGCAGCCGTACAACAAATCAAACCGTAGTGTGCTTTTAGAAAGTTCATGCTGATCCTGGTGCTGAATTATGTGTGGAATTTCACACATAAATTAGGCCATGATAAACGACAGACATTGTAAATCCAGCAAAACATCTGTTTGTTCTCTCTGTTTGATCTTCCCCGTCTAAAGCTTCACATGGCAGTTTAAGATGTTTGATGCAAGTCTGCCATGATTTTCTAGGATTTCATACATAAAAATCTTGCAGGAAAATGTCATCTGTTTTGAAGGGGAAAAAATGTTTAGGGAAACAGAACTGAGGTCTTCTTAAACAATCGTGGAAATATAATTTTGTGCAATGGGGTGGGCAACAGGTTTAATCAGGGATGAAATTATTAAGTTACCCTAACCTGGTACCTAAGATAACGGTTTCCTATAGTTGTCATGTCATTGTGTGTTCCTATAAAAAAGATAAAATACAAATCAACTTAGTGATACATCATAGTTGTGAAAATTTATTTATGCAAAATTCATATATAAGATAAATGTATGGAACATAAGGGTCCCCTTATAAATGGTTATTCAAACGTGTAAATATATGCTTTATATCCATCATTAAACTAATTTTAAAATAAATCCCCAGTTGTTATTTAGCAGTAAGCTTAAAAAACAGACAAAACTGAATGTTTTTTTTGCCAATTCCTGATCTAAATCTGTTCTCCTGTATTTAATCTAGAGCTGTTAAACTAAAAAAACAAGACTTATGTTACTACCTTCAATGAATAATAGGTATTTTCATAACCAATAACCAATTTCTTTAGCATATAATATTGTTCTTTTTCACCAAATTTGAAGTTTTTAGAACTCTCAAACGGAGCCCCATCTTTAACTGTAAAAATACAATACCATATCCTAATGACCACAAAAAATGTATAAATTGCAAACCGAAGCATTATTCTACGGTGTAAGACATGATGTATTTTTTAATGACTAATAATATATAAATGTTTTTTATTTGCATGTTTGACAGTTTACAAGGCTCCCTTTATGCTTCAAACAAATAAAAACATAAAAGAAGGGAAGTCATGATGACTAATAAACATATATAAATGTTAAACTACACACTTTTATTTAGTAAATACTGTCAAATGTTATACTGTAAAGTAAGACCCTCTTTTGACAGTTTAGTTTATTTATGATGCAAAGATAGTGTAGTCTGTTTGATAGTATGGGGTGAGTGTGGCTCAGTGGGAGGAGAATTTGCCTTGAGATTGGCATTTTGCAGGTTCAATTCCTGTTGCATTTTTTAATATGTTGATGTTGCTCTGGGCAAGGCACTTAACCCCAACTTGCATACAGATATGCAAATCAGTGTGTTAGTGTTAATGGATGAATGTGGCTCAGTGTAGAGGATGTTTAGTGATTGATTAGTATGACAGTAGAGTGCTGTGTAAGACCATTTATTCTTAAATGTTTACTATATCAATTCAAGATTCAACATATAGCTAACTTTGATCACCATGTGTCAGAAACACTTTACTTTGTCTCTTTCTTGTCCTTAATTGATGAAAATATACACTTAATAATAAATAAAGCAATGTCAGAGAAAGTATTAGCATTTATACAAACTATTAGCCATCTATAAAGGGAGCCTTATTTTAAAGTGGTAATAAAATAACTGTTTACATAAATATTAATGTCAGTTTTTGATTGAAGCAATCACAGCACAGAGTGTGTGGAAAGGTTTTCTTTAACCTTGCACTTTTCGACTCAGCTAATTCACCTTCCTTTATTCAGTTTGTATTTCTGTTAATCGCTGGTTAGAATTTAAAATTGCCATGGCTGGCTGGTACTGGTTCTTAGTAGGTTCTGCTCTAAGTGTAATTTTTGTTAAACACATTAGCTGCTGATACCTTACAACTAGATATTCTGCTGAGGTATAATCAATTCCCACAATAGAATCTCCACATGCGGAATCCTGGAACCAGGGTTACCAAATGTCCCTCAACAGCAGAGATGTCCAGTACTTTTGTCTTGTACAGGACACTCTTTCTCCCATATATGACTGCACCCTAGGTTTTCTATTTAGAAAAAACTGTGTCACTGATCTACTTACTTACCTAAACCAGGATAAAAAAAAAACCTCAGGCTGAGGTTGAACTGCTCTTTCTTGTTTTGTTTTGTTTATTTATTTATTTATTTTTGCTACAGCTATCAGGAGCAATTTGTGTAACAAACATACGTAGAGAATCCGCAAGTTGCTCAACTTATACAAAAAAATGAATTTTAACAACGTGAATAAATCTATTTGCAATTTACACGGTCTGGGGTTTTGATTTGGAAATGGAGATGAAAACGGTTTTTTAAACTTTGCAATATGTAATATTTAATATAATGTAACATGTAATAATATAATGTATATTGTAATATACATTTAGTAAAAAGAGTGTGGCAACAATTTAGGATTAGGAAAATGATTTAGAGGTATAGAAGTATCTTTGACTAAATTATTTTAGATTTAATTATATTGAAATTAAACTGTACAACCCTCTTGCTTTGCCCCGTCTTTGTAGCCCAACAGAAAAAAAACTATTCAAAAGTTGACTTTTTATTTGTTTATGAAATATTGTCAAAAAATGATATAGTGATTATTTTATCCTTATTACGAAATGGATATTCATACATATGGATATTTCTTCCTAAATTATTTAATTTAAAGATGTATTAATCTGAGTAATTCTTAGTTTTACTTTATACTTGGTTGGGGCTCCTTTTACATTAAGAATTGTATCATATAAGAATGGCAAAGCTCAAACTCAGCCCATCTTAGCCTACGCTTCACTTTCTGATTTGGAAATAAAGGTATCTTCCTTAACTTGATCAGCCCAATTAGACCATGGTGGAGGAAAAGTAAGTTATTCTAATTCAGCTTTTTAAGTGTTAGCTTCTGCGATAGACTAGCGACCTGTCCAGGGTGTACCCCTGCCTCTCGCCCGTTGTAAGCTGGAGATAGGCACCAGCAGACCCACCCCACCCCATTAGGGTGTACAGAAAATCGATGGATGGATGTGTTAGCTGAAATATTTGCTATGAAAGAAAGAACGAGCTGAGTAAAGATATCCAGCTCTCAAGCGGTTGCCTTCTTTAAAAAAAAGGTTTTCGATATGACACTGTTGCAGAAGGGATGAACACGCTGCAACAAGTGTTCTTGATATCTGTGTGGAAGGTTGCAAGATTTTAAATACTTTAACTTGATAGGTTGATAGGAGACAAATAAGAGATATTCATGATCCTTTCACAGTTTGCTATAATGCAAATTACCCAGAATGCAGGGTCATGTATTCTACCGTCTGCCCCAGCTTCCAGACCCCAACACGGACTTGATTTAGCTACATCATCTACCTAACAGATTCTAGGCGCCGATTACCTCTAGGGATTACTGCTAAGATCCAGTGCAGCCAATTTGATCCAGAGACTGTTGTTCTTTGGCTGGCACAAAACCAAGGATGTGAACACAGTGTTGGTTTAAAACTGAGAAATATAGCAACTCTGAAAAGAAGATTTATTCAGAAACAAAGTATCAGTATGTTTTTTACTAAGAAATGACCTTAAGTTACACTGCCAAAATGTTTTTATTCTTACATCCCTTTTAAATGATACTGTCCCTGATAGCTGAAAAAAAATGGCAGACCTTAGATTCCAAGTGCACAAGTTCTCTGCTTGAGTAAACCTTTCTCACACAGCAAAAGCTTCCAAAACAACAGAAGTCCAGACCGATCTCCTCCCTGATAGTGTTGACTGTTTTATTGTATGCTCTAAACTGTAATAGTTTCCCATACAGTAGGAACCAGGGTATGTTTGAGGGAGTGTGTGTGTGTGTGTGTGTGTGTGTGTGTGTGTATGTGTGTGTGTGTGTGTGTGTGTGGTTTTATCATTGTGCTGGGTGGCTCTGGGTGTTGCCTTTATGTCCCTCTGAGGCTATTTATACAGCTCGTCATTCGCATTCCCAGGCTCTCAGCACAGGCCGGTCGATGTTAGCACGGGTGTCACCGAGGTCAGGGGCAACACCAAGCTGTCGCATCGGATGAGAGGTTTTCTTGTGCCAACACATGCATCAGGACTGTAAAGGTGATTGTTCCTAATGTTGTGTTCTCCAGACATTTGATGTCCCGACTGATCCATACAGAGTTTTTATTGCATAGCTATTTGTGCATTTAACTGTGATAACAGTAACAGTACAAAAATAAATAGCATAGAAAAAAAATACTCTTTCCAATAATCCATTAAATTATGACCACAACTATTTCACACACCTGTATTAAGATCTTCTCACAAACATCGTATCGTGATTTTTCATCTCTCAAAACAGAAAAATGACGATTTTCAATTATTTATGCTCCTAATTATCTGGAACAGTTGGGGCAAAACTGTTTACTTGTTTGATTCTTAAATATAGAAAACAATTTAATTCTTGCACGTAGTATAAAACAACTTGGGGGGGATTTTTCTTTGTGAGGAAGCATTTTCAATACACAAAATATTTTGTAACAAAAAATATTCCTTTAACACATTTATACTTATTTTCCAAAATGTACTCATTTGTTATTTGATAGATAAACTCCAATGCATTTCTAAAAAACACTATAATGTTTTCTGATAATTTTATCTGATAGAACAAACAAGTGAAACAATTTTGATAACAAAACTGTACGTCTGCAAGGGCTTTTCTAGTTTTTTTTATATTTCTGTGGGTGCCTTTAACTTATTATTCTTATTATTCCAGCAAAAAACAAAAACAACTAAAGGGAAATGCAAAGAAAAAAACATGCAGCAAAGCTTCTGATTTCTGCAATCAAATATTAAGTCTTGCCTGGGATTATTAATGAAGTTTGGTACCAAGTCAGCTCAAAGAAATAAAACAACAACAGACTTACATCCGTTCCTGAAAAAAAATTGTATGTAGGTGTTTTGGCCCCCACTTACTTAAGGCAACTGAGGTTGTGCAAAAACAAGTAAAAACATAGAAAATTGTTATTCTTGCCTAAAGTTATTTTTATCCTGGTTTAGTTTAAAATACACCTTTTACTTTAACCAACATGTTTATGCTGACTAGAATTATCCATTTGGAGCATCCCTGCCAAACTCATGAATTTAATTTTCACCAAATCAGAGATTGATTTTCTTTATTTTATTTTATTTTAAGAGAATCTGTAAGACAAAAACTTTAAAGAAAATACCTTAAAACCTAAATCTGCCGAGGCCAAAATAATTTTCCCCATAAGTATGTGTGTTGCTACAGAGGTTTTTGGACATTAAAGCAATATTTCTTTAACAAATTCTAGAACCATGCAAAATATTTACAATATTTAGCAGGAAAATAAAAAAAGACCTTTATATAATGTTCAATTCATAAGTGGTTTCTTTTAGATCAACTCCAAGTTCAAGACTATGCATCCAGAGGGATACATACATAAAGACAAGTTTGCTTTTGTTGACATCAGGCGGAGGTCCTGCCACAATTCTGTCACATGACTGGCTGAATTGTGTAGTGCGTGCTAAAAGTTCACCAAGGAGGCTCACCATTAACTTCCTCATTGGATACAAGTGTGGAGTTTCAGTTTTACACCCATTGAACAAAAACCTAAAAAATACGTTTTAATAGGAGAAGTCAAGACCATGAAAGTGCTTCTTTTAAAAGTCAGGTTTTCTGTTATAAAATCCAGTTGTTGTTTAATCTGGGGCCAGCAAAGCTCAGGGGTAGAGCAAATGCACCATAAGGATTGGTTATAGCCTGAACACACTGTCACTGGTTTGATTCCTGCCACCAGACCATTTGCTGTCTCCTTTCCTCTGTACCATTGTTCTTATGCACTGTTGAATAAAGGTCATGAGTGCCTCAAAAACATCTTTAATACGTATTATTTAATCCCTTTATCATTAATCCATTTAGTTACAGTGCATGCCTTATGCAACTGCTTGATCATCAGAGGTGAGGAGGTGCTGCTCCTTCCCAGTTGCTGTTTGATTCTTATATGCAAACCAGTTTCACTCTATATTTTTAATACGTATGAAAAGACTAGTACTTTTTAATTTAATACATGACTCCTTTTTGATAAAATATTTCTCACAATTTTATTCTGAAACAGAATTTAGCTTTAAGCAAACACACTGTGTTGTAGAGCTGGAGACATTTGATACGTTTATGATGAACTTGGTCTAAGCTTTACCTGGGACAGAATGATCATCCCAGGATAGTGAAGCTGTTTCTTCTAGCCTACTATGAGTTGCCCTCTCCACCTCTACGAGGTCATCTGCAGCGAGGAGTATCCTCTCTGCAACCTGGGTGAGAGCAAAACTGCTGCTAATAAAGCTGAGTAAAAGCAGTGTTTAGACAGTGGGAGAGTGATCTCTCTCTGGAACTGCTCCCGGTGATTTATGACCTCCTTAATGACTTTCTCTCCCCTGTGTGTTCATGTGTGTGTCAGCTTATCACTGGCATTTATGTGATTGTGTTCAAGTACCTCCTTAAGTTTCACCTCTTTTTTTGGCTAACACTTGCAGAAACACTTCAGAGACAATTTTTTGTTTAGTTCCATGACATTTAGGTCACACATTTATGCTCTGCACGGGTGGCATTTTACACACAAACAAATGTACTTGCTTCACTGCTACTCAGTGAATTCACATGCTGGATTGCTGGGCAGCAAACCAAGAATATGCTTTTAGGACAAATTTCATAATTCTGAAACCTGTTTCTTTTAGTTGTTTTAGTTTATAAGTATAGTGGCTTAGTTATTTTTCTTTTTAATATTTTAGCAATCTTTCAAACGGATACTGATATCGAACAACCATGCAAAAAACAAACAAACTGATTTCAGCAAAGACATGGGAATAGAGCATCAAGACCCGTGTAAGCAACCATAAATCTTAATAGGAATGAAGGATTTGTAGATTTAAGGGGACAAGCCATCCATGCGTGTGTTTTTCTTCTTCCTCTTTTTTTTCGTGGTTTAGGGAAATACTTGGCTGTCAGAATACTCAAGTGTGAAGTTTACTTTGTTGTTTGCAAGTGCTTAGCTTAGAGTGTTACACTAAAGGAGAAATTTTATTTCTAAGCACTGATCATTTATAAAACAGGGGAATAATTGTTTCTCTTACTGACTGTAGGTAAACGGTGCAAACAAACTCTGCTCCTCACGCACATTTGTTTTGGAGACTGTGGAAACAAAATGCATGGTGGTTTGAAGAATTGAAGCCGGACTGATGCTCCCTGCACATAATAGACCCACGAGGTTTAGGAGCCGGGTGAAGTTCTAGACTATGTAGGGTTAAGTAAACTTCTCTTGGATAAGTGAGACAGGGTAAGAAGAACTAACCTCTTTTTGTAAGTAACATATTTCATTTTTGTGCCACGATTATACACATAGATTCTGAACTAGGAAAAATGGAAAAACTCCTAGAAACAGAGCTGCGTCTCCTTCGGTTTTTCTTTTCTCAACAGTCTTTACTTTTATTCTGAGAATTAGAACAGCGGGCTGCACAGTTGCGCAGTGGATAGCACTGTTGCCATGCAGCAAGAAGGCTCTGGGGTTGATACCACCTTGGGTCTTTCTGCAAGGAATTTGCATGTTCTCCCTTTTCATGTGTGGGTTCTCTCTGGGTTCTCCGGCTTCCTCCCACAGTTCATAACAAGACTGTTAGGCTGATTGGGCATTCTAACATGTCCTTAGGTGAGAGTGTGTGTATGAGTGCTTGTGTGTCCTGTATGTCTCTGTGTTGCCCTGCGATGGACTGGCAACCTGTCCAGGATTTACCCCTGACTCTCTCCCGTTGTAAGTTTGAGAAAGGTGCCAGCAGAACCACCTGACCCTTATTTGGGACAAGGGTGTACAGAAAATGGATGGATGGAATTAGAACAGCTTTGGTTGCTTCCTTAGAAGTTCTGATGAGGATTTGAAAGCATAGCACCCATATGGCGGATCTTCACTACCCTTCTAAAAAAAAACTCCTCAGTATGAATGGCCCAGCAAGATTATATATTTTACTTATTTGAGTTATTCCCTCTTCTCTTGGCTATCTTTATTTATTATTGTGTTCACTCATTAGGTTGATTCTTGGTTTTCTCCTTTCCCTTTAAAGATACATTTTAACTAGGCCCCAGCTAAGGCCCCTGCCATAAATTACATGGCTGAGAGGTTCAAGACCTCACACTATGGAGGGTCATGTGGGACAGACCTCAAATTTATGGCACATACATTACTGCCACAGGTCATAATTTTATAATAATTTCTTTCAAGAAAATGAAAACATGACTTGCGTTAAAAACACAATTTGCATAAATAATTATTATAATTTTGTTCCACACAAGAAGAACCTGATGACTAAAAGATCTGCCTCCCATTCTACTTTTAGAGATTCTAGGAACCAGCAGTAAATCTGCAGTCTGAGAGTGAAAGCCTGAGAGGGACATAAGGAGTATGCAGATCTCTGATGATTATGGAGCTTGATTAGTGAGGGCTTTATGTCTCAAAGGAAGAATCTTAACATCTATTCCGAAGTTGAAAGGGAGCCATGAAGGGAAGCTAAAATATGGGAGATAAGATGTCTTTTAAGTTTCATCAGAACTCTTGCTGCAGCATTTCTACAGAAGACTTTGATTGTGTTTTGCGAACATTCTGTAAATAAAGAGTTACAAAAGTCCAGCCTTCAAGTAACAAATGCATGGACTAGTTTTTCTGCATCAGTCCTAAAGAGAATATTTCTAATTTTAGCTATATTCCTAAGGTGAAAGAAGGAAATCTTAGAGACCTTATTTATACGGGACTTGAAAGACATTTCCTGATCAAAATGTTTACCATTTTACCAGAGGCAAATTTTATTCCATCCAGTTGAAGGGGTTGACTAGCAGTTTCTTGTTTAGAGGCCGTATTACTATGAACGAGAGCATCAATTTGTGTTGGGAATATAATTCAATTGCTGCCTTCCACTGTGTTTCTCTCCAATACTGAAGAAATTAAAGATGGAATGGAATCTTTAAAAGTTTTAACAGCATTGTCTTATAGACAGCTACTATAATGACTTTTTTTCAGACTTTAAGTACTCAGTAAAACAGAACTCTGTCACGAACTGGTAAATTACTTGAGCAGAGATGGAATGCGGGAAAATATAATGACTTTATTGAAGAATGTATACCGAACAGAACAGGAACTGACACTGATGAATAATGCAGACAGAGGTGGAGAACAAACCAAGGAAAATGCGGATCGGGAGCTAGAATGAAAAAAACGAACAAACCAAAACATAAACAACTGTGAAGGGCGCGAGAAAAACTAAAGGCAACAAAGAAACAAACAATGGATGAAGAAACAAACGGAGGAGCACGGAGGACAAGAAAGGGAAGAGAGACCAGCACAGAGAAACTAGGCGAGCAGAAGAGGGAATCTAGGAGGACTGGAACGCGGAAGGAGAACTGGGGAACAACGAGAGGTAAGCCAACTTACAATCTGGCGACTAGTGAAAGAGTGAAAGGACCAGGCTTAAGTACTCAGGAGAAGGAGGTGGTGCAGTGGAGAAGATCAAAAACAGGTCTAAGTGATAATGAGATTCAGGCTGAGGGAAAACACAGAGAGAGAGGGAGAGCGGGGGGCAGAGAGAACGAGAGCAGGGAAACTGGAGGTAAAAACAGGACCAAAGAAAACAATAACTCAATAAACTAAACAGTTACAACAAACCAAACAGAGACCAAAACACAGATCATGACAAACTCAAAAGTTATCCTCAATGCCATAAGTCAGAATAAGGTCTAAAGTGTGACCAAGAGAGTGGATAGGTGTCTAGATTTTTTGATTAAAGCCAGTCTAAAATGGCGGTAAAGGCTACATTTAGGCTGGTAAGCATGTTGTTATTGTAAATGTCCGTATCAATTTTTTAGCATAAGCAAAAAAGCAAAAACGAAAGTGTAATTATCCAGCTAGAAAGAAGTCTTGCAACATCTAAAATGTAAATACTCCAAATTAATGAAAAATAGTCATAAAAGAGTTTGCGAAAGCTCTCTGAGACAAGGAAGAAGGTTATTGTGAACTGGCCTTTGTTCTGATTTGGTAATCCATTTATGAATTATCTTCTTCTCTCCTAAGTAGACAGTGAATAAACTACAGCATTATTTCCTCATTGTGTATTTCCTGTGTATCTAAGTGGAGCGCATCTGTTCAGCTGAGCTAGAAAACTTGAGGAGGCAGCCGCTGCTAATGTACATAGGAAGACAGCTGTCTTCCTATGTATTCTAAGACAACTTAGAATAGTTAGAATCCCAAAAAAAATGAAAGACTATCTCAGTAGCTTTAGAGTAACACATAAAAAATATTTTGTATTACCTGACGTTCATCTAATAACTAACTATAAATAGGTGGAATAAAGTCAGTTTTTTTTAGAGTTGTTAGATACAAAACTTGGTACCGTTTCTAATTTCCCATTGAACCTTTCTCTTTATTGAAAGTGTATTGCTTCAAACAGATTACTGTTTTAGCTATCTTTCTAAACTTTCAGGTTAGGATACTGGCATCACTAGTTCATTTACGTTTTTCCAACATCACGTCTGACACTGACCCCACAGAGCTTATGACCACCTAAATAGACTGTAACCCTGTTGACTTCTGCCATTCCATGCTTTCTCATTGAGGCGACATTCTTTCCCTTTTTCTCATCTTGTTAATGTTATTTTTCTAGCTATTTTTCTCTTCATCTTCATTGCCTTGTGGGAAAATAAACTAATTTACCCAGCTTGTGAAATTCAATCCACCACCACACAGAAACGAGAGCAATACACCTCATAAAAGGGTTTGTGGGGTTATTCCCTTCAAACAACTCGGGATTAAAGGGCCATGTCTGTTTACTTACAAACCTTTCTGCTGCTTTTTACATTCTCACCACTTCCTAATTCAATTACAGAGGTAAGCTGTAGAAAAGGCTAAATCATCAGGAAAACTCTGATGTGGTCTTTTGATGCATAGCACTGACTGAGCGATACCAGGTCACTAGTGTTTGCATTGGAGTAATAAAAGACTATGAAAGGAAGTAGTCAGTTTTTTAAAAAGCAGAATTTTGAATATTTCACTTATGTAAGTGTAAGAAATAACACCACCACTTTTCAATGGGATTTTCAATAATTACATATCTATAAATATTTTTATAGATTTTTATTAATTTAACTGGACATGGGGTATATTAGTATTTGTTTATTGTACATTAATTAAGGGAAAGAAATAGACACATCTGATAGATTTCTTAGCAAATAGTGAGAGAAATCTGCAAAAGCACTTATGAAAGTTTATTAGTAACATATTTGGTACTTCATAAAAAGGCTATTTTATAGTGTTTCAAAGTATAATGCTCAATAAAAATAGGTTGTTTTTAGGTTCTATTGCTCCCTTTGATTTCAAAACTGTTTACATATGATTAATTACAGTTATAGCATTCACATGAGTCAAACACATCTAATATCATCCAGAGGAGGATCTCTTGAGTCACCCTCATCTCTGATACGTGTGTTCACTTCCAAATATTAAGTTACATTAAGACACAGAGAGAATCAAATTGGTTTCTTTATAAAGTAGCAACTAACAAGGGATCTCAAGACCCTTTACATAAAAAATAAGAATAATATTATATAAATATACACAATACATACACAAGCTCACTCTTTGATTTTGTTTTTTTCTTTCTTACTTTTAAATGTCCATATATGTCTGTTTGTCTATTGCTAGCTATGGCCATATTGCTCAACCCTTGTGTAAAAATACATTAATAATATTCAGCATTTTTCTTTTTCTGCAAAACACCAGGATAATGTAGTCTGAATTTCTACACGGAAATTTGAATCTACCTGGATTGACAAGCCAAATTCCTTATCAAGACAGACTATCTGGTCAGATGAGGAAAAGATTAACCTTTTTGGTTAACAAGAAGTCAAGTTTTGGCTTTCAGGCCACAGGCGCTTATATTTTTGACAACAGGTCACATCTTCCACCAGAACGAAGTGATTATTGTTAGAAACAAAGACAAGTGATAACAGCAAGAAAACTGCCGAAAAGACATTGTTTCCACCCTTTTAAAAGATTGAATGTCAATGTTTTGGTATTTTATTTATTTATTTAGTGTTGATTTTGAGGTTTGTTCTCTTTTTTGTGTGTTTGGTTTTCTGTTATTTCTGAGAATCTATTTGTCCCCTTTGTCATTTTTGCGATGTAAATGTTTTAGAATAAAAGATCTCTATTGGGTAGCTGCAGATTTTTATTAACCATATCCAGGCTAAACTGGCCTGTTAGGTTTTTTCTTTTTTTTTAGACCATACACATCTACCATGTTTTTGATTTGTTTAACAAAATTCTTGAAATATTAACATCTAATGCTACCTGCTATGCAGTCCGGCTGCAATGATATAAATCCAAACTTAGAATCATTGCTGAAGCAAGGATCTATACTACACTAGCAAGACAAGTTTTTTATTGATGTCATAGTTTATGAAATTATTTTATAAAATTATGGATTTTAATCTATACTTTCAAGAACATGTGACCAAAAAACTACAAATCGATCCTGAATTGTGTTACCATACCCAACTGGTAAGACATCGGTTTTATTCCAAGAAGGAATAAAAAAAAAAAAAATGACTTAAATAAAAGAGGGTTTAAAAAAAAAAAAAGATTAGTCATTAGAAAACGCTCAGATAAATGTAATTTTTGCTGGTATGAAAACTGTTTGTTTCTGTCAAGGAACTGGTTTAGGACCCAAGTGCAGTACAACGTCAGGTAGAGTTTTAAGTACTTTATTTCTTTAGAAGTAGCAACAAGCAGGTAGTTTAACTGGCAGCAGGAAACAGTCTTTGGTTAACTCCAGGCATCAACAGGGAACGAGGAAACTGGCGAGTCTTCACAGCGTTGGCAACAAGCTGGTAATTCACCTGACAGCAGATGACAGGCCTTGGAAGCTCCAAACACCAACAGGAAGCGGGCAGGCTTGAGAGTGCTTCAGCCAAACAAACAAAATCCGAAGGGGACAGACAAAAGGCTTGTCGTGGACTGGCAGAAGGTCGGGGCAGAGACGTGAAGACGTGGTCAGAGGCAAGCTGGAGTCGAAACCGAGAATTTTAACCAATAATCAATGCTGGAATGAAGTGCATGCTGCAACGACAATCTGGCACTGAATGAGGGAAACAATGCTGCTTAAATGCTGCCTGGCTGACGAGCAGTGATGAGCTGCAGCTGAGGGTGAGCAAGTTTGGAAGGTTGGAGCTGATAGGAGGTGTTGCAGAGAAGTACCAGATCTCACAGCCCACAGCCAACAGGGCAGAATGTGACAGAACCCCCCCATCAAGGGACGGCACCCGACGTCTAAAAAGAACCCACCAAGCCAGGGTGGGCGTTGGGGGAAAAAAGGCAGCAGGAGGGCCTAAAACTCCTCAGAGTCAGACCATTCCATGCCCTCCATAGGCGGTGCAGCAGGTTCCGAGGGGTCTGATACAGCAGAAGGCTGCGAAGGGTGAAGGCGGTGAAAGTCGGCAACAAGGTTCGCATCGAGGATATGGCGAGAAGGAACCCAGGATCTATCTTCTGGACCATAGCCTTCCCAATCAACCAAGTACTGGAGACCCCGCCCCCAACGACGGGACCGAACCAGGCGTCGAACAGTGAAGGCAGGCGCCCCATCAATTAGACGAGGAGGGGGAGGAGGCCGAACCACCGGAGACAGAGGGTGTTCATGGACTGGCTTGATCCTGGAGACATGGAATGTCGGATGGACACGCATAGTGCGGGGAAGTTGCAGCCTCACTGCAGTAGGACTGATAATCCTCTGAATAGGAAAGGGGCCGACGAATCTGGGAGCCAACTTCTTAGACTCCACCCGGAGAGGAAGGTCCCTAGCAGAGAGCCGCACCTTCTGGCCTACTTGGTAGGCAGGGGCTGTAGAACGGTGCTGGTTGGCAGAGGCAGAGTAGCGACCCACCGAGCGCTGGAGGGTTGAGCACGCTCGATCCCAGGTCCGACGGCAGCGGCGAACAAAGGCTTGGACAGATGGGCAGGTGACTTCTCTCTCTTGTGCAGGGAAGAGAGCAGGTTGGTAGCCATAGACACAGTGGAAGGGAGAGAGACCTGTGGCAGAGCTGACAAGGGAGTTATGAGCATACTCAACCCACATGAGTTGATGAGACCAGGAGGATGGATTCTGTGAAACCAGAAAACGCAGAGCGGTCTCCATCTCTTGATTCATGCGCTCTGTCTGCCCATTGGACTGAGGGTGGAAACCAGAGGAAAGACTGGGAATGGCCCCCATCTGATTGCAGAATTTTTTCCAAAAAACAGAAGAGAACTGGGGACCACGGTCGGACACCACATCGACTGGGAGACCATGAAGGCGAAAGACATGGTGAAGGACCAGCTTGGCAGTCTCCTTAGCAGAAGGTAGCTTGGGAATGGGCACGAAGTGGGCCATCTTGCTAAACCGTTCAACCACAGTGAGGATGACTGTGTTGCCATCAGAAGGAGGAAGACCCGTCACAAAGTCTAGGGAGATGTGGGACCAAGGTCGATGTGGTATCGGGAGTGGTTGAAGGAGTCCAGCAGGGGCCTGATGCGAGGTTTTCTGCTAATTACAGGAGTGACATGCCTTGACAAAACTGCGGGTATCTGCCACCAAGGTGGGCCACCAGAAGCGCTGGAGCAGAACATCTAGTGTCCGTTGGGAACCTGGATGACATGTAAGCTTGGAGGAGTGTGCCCACTGCAGAACGTCAGACCTCAACACTTCAGGAACATAGAGGCAGTTGGGAGGACAGGCACTGGGTCCCGGCTGCCCCTCAGTGGCAGATCTCACTCTCTCCTCAATGTCCCAAGTTAGAGTGGCGACAACACAAGAAGGAGGAAGGATGGATACAGGATCGTCGGTAGATTCCTCCTCAGCTTGGAACTGCCGGGACAAGGCGTCTGCTTTAATGTTGCGTGATCCAGGGCCGTATGAAAGGATAAAGTTGAATCTAGTGAAGAAAAGAGACCAACGGGCCTGACGATAATTGAGTCTTTTGGCAGAGCGAAGGTACTCAAGGTTCTTGTGATAAGTCCAAATAAAAAATGGTTCCTTAGTACCTTCCAGCCAATGGCGCCATTCTTCTAGGGCTTCCTTTACGGCCAGTAGCTCCCTGTTGCCGATGTCATAATTCTTCTCTGTCGTTGATAGGCATCGAGAGAAAAAGGCACAGGGATGGAGTTTCTGGTCAACTACTAACCTTTTGGAGAGAACAGCACCAACACCCACATCTGAGGCATCCACCTCAACGACAAATTGCTGACTGGGGTCCGGTAATTGGAGGATGGGTGCTGAGGTGAATCTAGATTTGAGATCCTTGTAAGCTTCATCAGCAGCAGGAGTCCATTGGAATGACACCTTGGAACTGGTTAGGGCAGTGAGAGGAGCGGCCACAGAACTGTAGTTTCGAATAAAACGACGGTAAAAGTTGGCAAACCCCAGAAAACGTTGAAGCTGTTTGCGCGAGTCTGGAACAAGCCAGGAGGTG
>JAVLVB010000211.1:636844-652389 GCA_032876305.1 Orestias chungarensis
TGCTGAGGTGAATCTAGATTTGAGATCCTTGTAAGCTTCATCAGCAGCAGGAGTCCATTGGAATGACACCTTGGAACTGGTTAGGGCAGTGAGAGGAGCGGCCACAGAACTGTAGTTTCGAATAAAACGACGGTAAAAGTTGGCAAACCCCAGAAAACGTTGAAGCTGTTTGCGCGAGTCTGGAACAAGCCAGGAGGTGACAGCTGAGACTTTTGCTGGATCGATCTGGAGACAGTTCTTGGCCACAATGTAGCCCAGGAAGGAAACAGACTGGACATGGAAGTCACACTTCTCCACCTTCACAAACAGGGAGTTCTCCAGAAGGCGCTGTAGCACAGCCCTGACATGATGGACATGCTCACGTAGGGTTTTGGAGAAGATGAGAATGTCATCGAGGTAGACAAAGACAAACTGGTTGAGCATGTCTTGGAGAACGTCATTGACCAGGGCTTGGAAAACAGCAGGGGCATTGGTTACACCGAAAGGCATCACCAGGTACTCATAGTGTCCAGAAGGGGTGTTAAAGGCCGTTTTCCATTCGTCTCCTTCTCCAATCCGGACCAGGTGGTAAGCATTGCGAAAGTCTAGCTTAGTGAAGACCGTGGCCCCCTGAAGCAGTTCAAAGGCAGAAGAGAGGAGAGGCAAGGGGTAACGGTTCTTAATAGTTATTTAAATCAGCCCTCGGTAGTCAATGCAAGGTCTCAGAGTCTTATCCTTCTTCTCAACAAAGAAGGAGCCTGCCCCAGCAGGAGAGGAAGAGGGCCGGATGATCCCTGCTGCCAGAGAGTCCTTGATGTAAACGTCCATGACATTTCTGTCAGGAGCAGACAGTGAGTAAAGGCGACCCTTGGGTGGAAATGTGCCAGACAGGAGGTCAATAGCACAATCATAAGGCCGATGAGGAGGCAGAGATGTGGCTTTAGCTTTACTGAAGACTGAAGCAAGGTCCTGGTATTCAGAGGGAACCCCAGAGAGGTCAGTTGGAGAACTGGAGTACTGTGAGTGGAGAGGAGAGGCAGCTTGCTTCAAACAGCGAAGATGACAGGAAGGGCCCCACTCACGGACAGCCCCTGTCTCCCAGTTTATGTTGGGATTGTGCTGACGAAGCCATGGATAACCCAGAATGAGAGGTTGACGTGGAGTCTTCAGGATGTAGAACTGGATTTCCTCATGATGGTTGCCAGACAGTAGCATGGAGACCCGAACGGTCAGATTAGTGACAGTCCCCAGAACATGTCCATTGAGAGCGGGAGCAGGAATTGGACGAGGCAAAGGAACCTTCTCGAGCCCCAACTACTGAACCAAATCCTCGTCCATGATACAAGCATCAGTACCAGAGTCAATGAGTGTAAGCAGGGACCGGGATCCACCAGGCAGGAGTAACCGGGCTTGAAGCTGAGGTGTCTGAGGCTGAGGAGAGGGCACAACAGTCGGGCTCACCAGTATCTCCTCAACTACTGGTGAGCCTTTGCTTTTACTGAGCAGTTGAACTTGAAGTGACCAGCCTGGCCACAGTACATGCATAGGTTAGATCTCCATCGTCGTTCTCGTTCCTCTGGTATAAGAGAAGCACGGCCCAACTGCATAGGTTCTGGTTCTTCCAACAGCTGTCTTGACGAAGATGCAGAGGCACTAGCCTGCCCTTTGGCTTGGATGGTTGGGTGGCGACGAGAGGATACCTGACGTTTCTCTCGTTGGCGAGCCTGAACACGATGATCAATCCGGATTGCTAGCGCGATAACTTCATCCAGTGACTGAGGAACCTCATGGGAAACCAGTTCATCCTTGATGTAATCTGCTAGGCCATGGAGGAATGCATCCACCAGGGCGGCCGGGTTCCAGCTGCTGTGAATGGCTCTCGTACGAAAATCTATTGAGAAGTCCCCCACGGTGCGTTCCCCCTGCTGGAGCCCCATGAGGCCTCGAACAACCTCAGAGCTGGAGAACCCAACACCAAAAACTTTGCGTAGCTCCTCATAAAAACTCTGGAAAGAGGAGCAGGCATTGGTTTGTCTGTCCCATTCTGCCGTTCCCCATAGACGAGCCCTGCCAGTGAGGTGGTTAATGATTAAGGCAACTTTTGCTTGCTCTGAAGCAAAAGTACGGGGCTGAAGGGAGAACAGCAACGAACAGTTTGTCAGGAAAGGACCACAGGACTCTGGGTTGCCATCATAACGCTCTGGAGCTCCCACACGGGGCTCAGGAAGGTCACTGGGCAGAAGAGCAGTCGGAACTGGAGCTTGAGATGAGGCTGGAGCTGGAGCAGAAACCACTGACGAGGGATGGGTAGCAGCAGAAGAAGTGATGAAAGTCATTATTTGCTGCATTTGTGTTGTTAGTTCAGAGAGAGATCCTTCATTAGCTTGGGCTGTCTGCCTAGCCTCCGAGACAGCAGCAGACATTAAAGCTTCATGTTGCTGCAGGACGCCTTCTAATTTGATCAGAGGCTCCAGGGGTGAGGGGTTGTCTGCTGAGCCCATTATTGGCCAGATTGTACTGTCAAGGAACTGGTTTAGGACCCAAGTGGAGTACGTCAGGTAGAGTTTTAAGTACTTTATTTCTTTAGGCGTAGCAACAAGCAGGTAGTTTAACTGGCAGCAGGAAACAGTCTTTGGTTAACTCCAGGCATCAACAGGGAACGAGGAAACTGGCGAGTCCTCACAGCGTTGGCAACAAGCTGGTAATTCACCTGACAGCAGATGACAGGGCTTGGAAGCTCCAAACACCAACAGGAAGCGGGCAGGCTTGAGAGTGCTTCAGCCAAACAAACAAAATCCGAAGGGGACAGACAAAAGGCTTGTCGTGGACTGGCAGAAGGTCGGGGCAGAGACGTGAAGACGTGGTCAGAGGCAAGCTGGAGTCGAAACCGAGAATTTAAACCAATAATCAATGATAGAATTAAGTGCATGCTGCAACGACAATCTGGCACTGAATGAGGGAAACAATGCTGCTTAAATGCTGCCTGGCTGACGAATAGTGATGAGCTGCAGCTGAGGGTGAGCAGGTTTGGAAGGTTGGAGCTGATAGGAGGTGCTGCAGAGAAGTAGCAGATCTCACAGCCCACAGCCAACAGGGCAGAATGTAACAGTTTCCTTTGTTTCACAGAAAAGCCTTTTTAAGCCGTTATGGAGAACAGACAGAAAGAGAAGGAGCTCATTAGGGTAGACATGCAATGTTAATTAAATGTTGGGATCTGACATTGTTTGATTTTTGGGTCTTATCTAGGTTTATATTAATAATCATTTGTAGTGTATTTTTTCTTTCTTTTTCTTTCTTTGATTTGCCGTAGTCTAGTGTAACATAGATCAATCTGTCTATAGTTGTCTTAGTTACATAATTTTTTTACTATTTGTTTAATTATTCTTTGTTCCTTTATAATTCATATTCTCCCTTTTCCCCATTTCTTATCCTGGCAATTTCGGAATTCCAAATTTTGCCACTTAAGGTGTCAACCTGTTAGATTAGCTCTGTTACTTTTGTTATTATTTTAATTTGTAAAAATGTTTTGGCAGAAACAACTTTTAGGGTAGCTATTCTTTGTTTTTTGGATGCGCTGTAGGTTGAAAGACATTTTTGTATTTATTTGTTTTCAACTTTTGGACCTTTGGACAATTGTTACAATGCATAAACCTAGAAACAACTGGGAGCAACTAATTAACACAAAACACCAAAATAACACCTCAACTGCTGCTATAACTCCCAGATGCAATCTCTGCATGAAATTTAAGTATCATGAGATTGTCTTATCTGTTTACATTTTCTTCTTTTGGGTTCCCCACATCTAGCATTCAAACAAAGCTCAAGAAATCCTGCTTTCTTTCTGTGAATGTAGGTTTCTTGAACTGTATGGGTACATAAGCTCCACGACTCATACTATTTTGTGTTCACGTGACCCACATAAAAATGTGAACCACTGGCTCACACAGCATGCACCTCCAGATAGGAGAATGTTTTAGGTCAAGTGAAACATCAAGTAGACTTGAAGATATATATTCGACTTAAAGTACACAGTCTGGTGACTCAAGAAGACACAATGGCATCAAAATCCCTCATAGCGGGCCGTGATGCTTAATTCCAGCTTTACTCTTCTGTTTGAACTCTTTACGATCCCAAAACAATCAACATGATCAAAAGCAGAACAATATGATCAAAAGCAGAACAATATAGACACCCAGCAACAGAATGTTTTCAGAAGTAACAATGGATGCCTCAACCTGTAGATCGATTATGAGGGGGATGACCAATACGAGCTGGCTTCACTGTCACCAGATTCAATTCGATTCAGTTCAGCTTAAATATACACAGTCGATTCACAACACATCTCGTCGCAGGTCAATTCAAATAAAAAGTAATTTCAATCCAATAATACATAAATTCCAATCGACCATAGTTATTAAACAGAGAATAATGTTCAATCTATTTTTCAAATTAGTTTCCAAATAAGTAATTAGGTTTCTAACCAAAGAAAACCCATCAAAATGCTTCAATTCCTCGACTTGAAGCCTTAACTGATCCTGGACCAGAAGATCATAGCTTGCAATGTGTTGTTGGCTTAACAACAATCTCTCATACTGAGCATGCATCAAGCGAAAGTGGATGCATACCCCCTATCCCCCAAGAACAAGCCAGCAGCAAAACCATAACCATAACCTAGTTCAGTACAAGAGGCCATTTTCCACAACTGATAACACCTCAGAAAAGAAACAGGAGAAACTTGTGGATGTAATTTGTTTGTCAAACAAAGTAAAAACTTAAAATCAGGAGGAGATTATTGAGTTTCTGGCAGCACCAAATTGATTAACACTGTGATTAAACTAATGGTTACCACATTTTGATGTACACAAAAGAGGACATTATGCCCGGACTTAAGACACTATATAGACCAGCTTGTCAGAGGTTTATAAACAAGCTTTTTATGCATGTAAGTAGTATAAAAAATAACTTCTGTAGTAGAATAAATACAAAGCTTTGTTTTGTATTGTTTCAAATTATAAACAGGTTAGACAAATATGAGTACTCTTGCAAGGAAATACTGGATTACAGAAACCCTTTCTACCTCAGTTTAATCCAAGTGGCATTTTCAACCACACCTACAAAATTGATAATTTTTATGATGTTATGGTTGGCTTTGTGTGCCTATATCCCGTGTTACTGCTGTCAACAGATAATAAAAGACAGATGATAATCTTGTAATGGTAATATTCATATGGGGGAACTCAATATCAGATCTCACCCTCCGAAATAAGACAGACCTCTGCTGACAGTTATAGCTAAGAAATGCATACCAGGACCATAATGAATATGAATTATAGGCCTCTCTTGCCTCACCCTGAGGAAACGTGAATCAGACACCAGCCTAGTGTGCAGTGCATATTTAGATGGGAGTGGAAAGCAAACAGTTGAACAAATGAACAGGTTTCCAGTAGCTTAGTGTTAATTTTACAGAAGCCATCTTGACAATGCGGTAGTTGTTTTCAGATGAGAGCATGTCGGTTTGTGTATACGAGTGTTAATAAAACTATTATTCTCAATCCTATTTTATATCTTAAAAACACACCTCTCTCTGGAAATCTACTTACAAGCAATTGAATCATGATTTAAAGTCACAGACAGTCGCACAGGTACGGTCGTACTCAATTTCATTTTATTATTTAATTGCCCTCAAAATCTGGCTTTATAGTGAAAGACTGTGGTGTGTTTGTATGTTTGAGTGTATGTGTGTTAGCAGGTCTATCCTTTTAAGGTGCATTGTGTAAACAAATACTACGTTTTGAAGGCCAAGAGCCCTTTGCAGGGCCCAAAGCTCCAACTCTATAATAAGAAGTGCCGTTTTTGTGTTAGCAAAGAGAAAATGTCTGGACTGGCTTAAAAGTGCAAAATAAAATGAATGGAAATCAACAGAAAGTCCTCCCTTGCATAGAAGCACAAGGATGTGTTTGTGTCTCTCAACCCAGAGTAGTTTAACTATAATTTCTTGTTGGTTTTAATTCAGAAGGTGTCAATCTTCATTCTTGGATAATTTTGCCTGGAAACACATAAAGTCAGTAATCACCTTGGACCAGTCTGTGGGTGTGGCTGTGTGTGTAAGTGTGTGTTTTGTGTGTTTGTCTGACGTTATAAACATGAACCTTTCCATAAAACAATAAAACATGTCAGTAATTTGGGGTTTAAAATAGATTTTGGGGTTGACAAACAGCCTTGCTTTCTGTCATGTGCAGTAACATGTGACCAGTGATATGATTTGAAAAAGGTGAATGTCAAAATGTATTTAAAACAGTGGGTATAATTAATAATTGGCCATTGTTGCATTTCTATCTCAGTCAGCTCTTGAAAAATCCTATAAATCTGAATTTGCGATACACAGGAGTTTTTTTTAACCTTATGTCTTAAGGTCCCTTGTAATCTGTGGTCCCTAAGTGAGTATTAAGACAAGTAAACCTTCCTCAGGCGGTCGGTCAGTTTCCTATGGTAGTCAATGTTAAGCGGGCATAATGAAAACTAAAAAATCTTAAGATTTGTATAATGTTATCATGCAATGCACTACTTATTAAACCTTGTACCTTTGCCCACAGACGAAGACCACCCCCCCTATTGTTTACATCTCCCCCAAAATGCCTTTGGATAAATAAAAGTTGATTCTGTTAAACTCTAATTGATTATTGTTTGTCTCATTTCTGTCAAGGTTTCTTATCATTTCTCTTGTAACTTTAATCACGCACTTAACTATTCATGTATGTGTAGCTTAATGAGAGGCTAAGAATTTTGCTCTGAAAGAAAGCCTTTACTTTTAGAAGGAAGTTAGAGTTTTAAGCTTGCAACCATTTGTGCAAGACCCACTTCAAAGCCCATAGTATAAACTAATTAGTGTCTAGTTTAGAACCATCTATCTATCCATTGCCATCCACCGCTAACTTTCCAAACTCCCATTTTGTGAGATTGCACACTTCCCTTGTCCCAAATCTTGGGACAGCGGGGAATCGAAAGTCATTAACTGGCCAGACAGAAGACAAAGTCCCTCCAGTTTGTCATGGGTTCCACCCTGGGCCTCCTTCCAGTAGGACATGCCCAATATATGCAGGAGAATCAGAATCAGTTTAGTTATATAGTGCCAATTAACAGCACATCCCCTCAAGAGATTTTAGAAGAAAAATAAATTCAAATTATAGACACATCGTAAACTAAACAGTTTTTAAAAAAAGTTTCCAATCTTAGGAAACCTAGAAGACTACATCGAGTCATTGACTTGCAGCATTTACTCCTCCTGGATCAGCAGATGGAAACAATGTCTTGTGTTGTCTTAACAACTCAAGCATGCATGAAGCAACAGTAGAGAGGAAAAACTCCCCTTTAACAGGAAACTACCTCCAGCAGAACCTTGCTTAGTAAGAGCAGCCGTTTGCTGCGATGGCAGAACACACTATCTAGCCCAGCCAGACTATCTAGAAATCGAAATGGATACGCTCAACACCGGGTATGTCCATGAATTGGGAACAAAGGGCAACCTTGGCCAATTTTATTTGAAATTTAATTTAAATTGAAAATGCTTCATTAATCCCAAAGGGAAATTACATGTTCTAATTACTCCTAATGATTAAGATGGTCAAAGAGTTATTGTAGATGCTGATGGGTGTTGGCAGAAAGGATGTCTTGCAGGGATCTACATTACAGCAAGTCTACAGGTGTTTCTGACTGAATACACTTATTTAGTGAATAAAAGCCTCATGAAGAGGATGCTGCTTTTGTGAAAAATCTCTCTTTACACTTTCATCTCTAATGGTTCCACAGTAACATACAGAATAGAATTTGCCTTCTTCCTTGGACTGCGGAGCCCTTTTAATTTCCTTGCTTTGATGATGCTGTCCCAACAAGCTCCACTAGTTGAGGAAGAAAAGGCTTTAGCTACAGTCATGAAGGGGGGTATCAAGTGCTACCCCATAATTTCTTACTATCCCATTAAGGACTCTCCGAGAACCATCTTCAAACGACTTCTCCAAGTAGAATACATGTAGAATGGTCTGCAAAACACTGATTAGAGTCTAGACCTGGTTCACCATTCCATAGCCACATCCAGAGGCTTAAGGTGGATGTTACCATTTTTTTAACCACCTCATACAGCGATAAATAAGAACAGATGACAACAAAGTTGATCATCAAACTGAAGCTTAGGTTTTCTGTTGCCAAGAGCACACATGTATTTATGCTTGAAAATTTTGTTTATTATGGACAATCCATGACGAGCACCAAGTCCAACCTGTTATAAAAAACATTTCAAAGGTGTACTATCTTTAAATTCATGGATAATGAGTGCCTAAAAAATAACTTTCTGTCACATCCGTCTCTTGTTGGATGCAACAGTTCTCATTTGCAGAATAAACCCGGAAGCACAATGTGAAAAAAATGTAACCTTCCTTAAATAATGAATGGCGTTTTTTATGTTTGTTACTTATTGCACTTCTTATTTCCCTCTTATGATAAATACAGAAACACTTAAAAGAACAGGGTTTAAGTTAGAGGTAATGTATGGATTTGTGTGAGCAGTCTGAATCAAGCATCAACAATCAGTTGAATTCTATAGCGGCAATTTACAAAAGATGTAGTCTCACGGGACTATGCAAGAAAATCAATTAAAATCATAGATACATCATTACAAAGCAGTTTGAAAACGTGTCTAATCTAAGGAATCCCAACAAAGTATGGCTTTATATTTTCCTTTTTCTCACAAAGGCAAAAAATAGGATTTCATCCTGGAAGTCCTACAAGTCCCTGCGTTCAACTCAAAACAAACACTGATATTAGTTTTGTATAGGTCTTTTTAAATTATCCTTTTGTGTTGCACTTATATTCTTTGGACTAGTCAATGTGGGTTGTTCCAGCCTGAAAACTACGCTAAACTTTCAAACAGAGCTTTAAAGGAATGGTTAGGAATACTGTTGTTTAGATTCATATGCTCTCAGATACTCTCTGTGTTGAGCTGCAGTCACCACCAGATATATCCTGTATCAATTACTATATTGTATTTTTCAGTGATATTGTAGGTAGTCAAGGATTTCCTGTTTTTTTTATCAGTTTGTTTTGTTATGTTTTTTACAAGGGTGGTCATGTTCAATATTTAATAGAAATTGATGATATTCAGCCTCTTGTTGGAGAATGTTTCAGTTCATTTCTTCACAAGTCCTTTGACCACTGATATTATTTCTCTAGTCATGTTCCAAATCCTTCTGACTTCAGTTTCCTGATCTTAACACTTATATAGCAGATCTTAATGTTTTCTGTTCTGTTAAAGTTTTTGTTCTGATTGTATTGTCATCTTAATTAGCATCCAAAAAATTGTCTTTCTTGTTCTTGATGACAATTTGTTTTGGCTTTGATATCGCTGTCTGTCTGAAATGACATGTCCCAAAGGTTGTTGGAAAGTTTATTCTCTGTGACTGTCTGTGGGCCATCATCATTTAAAAAAAAATAAGTTCAACATAAAATTTCATTAAGTGAGCTGTGTTACGTAAAATAACTGATTTCATAAATATTCACCACCTTTTGAGTTACACAAGTTACAGAGACCAACTGGTGCTAAAATTCTTACTGTGAGTGGACTGGACATCACCAGATTGCAGTGTGTCCCAAATGACTGTAGTAAGACAGAAGCTGTGTCTGAAAAGTCTATTTACTAGTTAATCAGATTTGCTGGCTGCCAATACAGCAACACAAAATGAAACTCAAAAGAAAACAGAGAAAAGAATCAAGAATCAGTTTGTTTATATAGCGCCAATTTACAACAGATGTCTTCTCAAGGCACTTTACAAGAAAATCCATTAAAATTAAAGATACATCATAAACAAACTAATTTGAAAAAGTTTCAATCTAAGGAACCCCAGCAGATTGCATCAAGTCATTGACTTGCAGCATTCACTCATCTGGAATCAGCAGACCAAAATGGCTTGTGTTGTCGTTGACTTTATAGCAATCCCTCATACTGAGCATGCATGTAGCGACAGTGGAGAGGAAAAACTCCCCTTTAACACGAAGAAACCTCCAGCACAACCAGGCTCAGTACAAGCAGCAATTTCCCACTACGTGGAAAGGTTATGGAAAAGTATTTTAGGGAATAGATGCACTAAACATTCCCTGGAGTTCACTTAAAATCATCATCAAAAAATTTAATGATTATGGCCGAGGTGTAAATGTGCCAAGCACAGGCCTTCCTGCCGAGTTATCTCCAAAGCTATGATAGACACTACATTAAGTTAAGAAAACATATGAGACAAAACAATCATTGATGAACACTTCGAAAACAGGCCTTTGAAAGAAATTTAAAAAAATTTGTATAGAAGAATAAAAGAACTCCGCACAGAAAAGTCGGTGGGGATTTAGACTGAAGTTCTTTTTTTCTGTGACACAACACTTTCTTTATATATAAAGTAAATTACACATAGTTCTGAACTGGCCTTGTATTTAAACGTGTTAACAGAGTTCATACAAGTGAACAACTTGGAGCTGAAGGGATGGAGTCTGATAGTCTAGGTGGAATGTTTTCCTAAACATGAGGGCAATGGAATTCCATTCCAACCATTTATCGTAAATACCTCCGCATAGCATGGTTGACCAAGGCTGTGTGTTTGCCAGTGTGCACATTTCTTTGTGTGTGTTTGTCTGTGTGTTCTATATTTGCTGAAATTCTTAAAGCTTTATGGAAATGTTGTGGTAATCATATGTTAAGCCTTGTATCAGGTACAGATGAATTTGGTAATAAAAGTAACTTTTTTATGTTTACAGGAAATGGATTCAGTGAAAATTCTCTGGAAGAGGACACACACTGAGTGACCTTAGATGAGTACTTCATTCATGAGGAAGTCCTTATGAAGGGGGGATCTATGGAGGGCCTACCAGTCTGTCCAACTCTCCTTATTTGCACATGTCAAATTCTGTATGTATAAATACATGGCATACCATTCAAATAAACTATACGGTGACTTGGGTATACAATTACTCATAATGACTAACAGTTAATTTTTTTTTTTAAACAATATGCAAGTGTAATAATGCAAGTTGAAGTTCACAAACCAGGTTCTGATCCACAATTTTACAGAAACTAAACATCCTTAAAACGTCTGTGCGAATGTTTTCGTAACTCAAAGTAGAATCCAAAGTTTGCTAAATAGTATAGAGAATGTTATGGTCACACAGCAGCGCAATGGTTATTGAAGTGAATGTCGCCGTAAGCAATGGGAGCCAACGGTATTGAGTCAAGATAATAACAAGTAAAAAGGAAAATAAAAAATAAAAATAGAGCAAAACACCCAATGTGCATATTCATATTTAACAGGTCTGTGATAAATCTGTGGATCAATTTGTCTATATTCATAGTACAACTAAATCCGTAAATCTCTAAAACTGTAAACAGAAAACAAAAAATGCTGTTTGTTTTTTATATTTCTTAAATTTTTAACAAAATAACAAAAATCAAAAATTCTGCAAAACGATCAATTCTGAATTCTAATTTATAAACACCCAGATTGTTTAGGTAAGAACTTTTAATTCACCAGTAAAGACAATATTTTAATGCATTTAAATGAGCTAATAAACAATTTCCCTACCTTTATAGAGCAGGTAGCCTTTAGCAATCCTAGACAGTAGAGGAAACTCCCTCTCATGAAATGTCCACCACTAAAGAGGGTCTTCTTAGAAAAGTGAAGGAGGAACGTCCATGTACTTTCTGAACTCCTTTTCAGAAATTGTTTTCGCTTACTTTTTGGGATGCAGCTTCATTAATAACTTTCACAAGGATCTCCTGAAATTGCACTTCAGTGAGGAGTGGTAGTGTATTGAATTGTAGTCCTACCAAGATAAAAGCAATATACTGCAGTGTCTCACTTTGCTCACTTTGTTATCTCTGTGCCAGATCTTCCTTGATTGCTTTTTTTAAACTTCACAGACAATCAGTGTATCGTGGAAGTCTGTCTGTGTCTCAAAAATCAGCTGAGAATGCAATGATTGACTGAGGTGATGTAGAGTGCTCCAACATGATCTTGGTGGCATCTTTCATGGACTTAAGATCCATAAAGATATTCCTGCATTTTTGATGTTGGTCACATTAAGAGAGCAAATGTCATCTGCATGTCCACATTTTCTCTCCTGAGGTGAAAGGAGGGTAGCGCCAAATAAATATTTCAAGCATGTCATAAGAGCTATTCATCTTGTAGCAACAACAGATTTTAGCTCATGTGGTGGCATTCCCAAATATTTTAGTTTTTCCCGCAGCACATGACTTGCATTTTAGCTGGAAAAATGAACAGATTCTCCTGATCGTGATCAGAAGTGGTACCACAGTGTTGACATTCAAAGCTTGCTGACCGCCACGGTTTAATGAATGGGCAAAACATGTAATGTGTGACACCTCCTCCAGCGGCAGCGGCAACCATGTTTGCAGCATTATTGGCGTGAAACATTGCCATTCAAGTTTACTTTGTTACGGCTTTTTCTTATAACTAATATCTGCAAAACACAGAAATTCATGTGGAAGTCATTTGAGACTGAGTTTGCTGTAAATGTGATGCACGACAAATTAACCTCTTTATTTCCAGGAGCCACACGTAAGTGCAAGTCTTGTGGAATTAATTGGACCTTCTTTCACAGTTTTTTTTTTGTTTTTTTTGTTCAGTTTAATTGTACAGTTGTGGAACTTTTTTATTGGTATAGAAGCTACATGAGTGTATAATGTACCTCAGATCCAGGATGTTAACCATAAAGCTAAAGCCCTCGCCTTCGACTGTAAGGTTGTAAATCCTTTGATATGTAGCATGTGACTGAGTGGGAAATCTTCAAAGCCCTTGGGATGTTTTAGAGTCCATAGTATGCCCAAACACTGGCTTATGGCAACAAGGGGACAGGTTTAATAACTCTCTTTTCATGTTTTAGGCAAAAGAAGCTGACAAGGATAACTACTTTGCTGTATAGTGGGTGAGACAGCTTGCTACAGTGGCTGAAAATCGACTTATGAGCATTTTGAACCAATAGTTAATTCCCAGAACTGGGAATTACAATCCTAAAAAGATTTTTTTTTTCATAGTCCACCCATCCTGAGCACATTCCACAGAGGCACCATAGACAGCATCCTGACCTGCTGCATCATACTGTGGGGTGGAACATGCACAGACTACAACAGAAAAGCCCTACAGCACATTGTGAAAACAGCATACCAGGATCATTGCTGCCCCACTCCCCGCCTTGCAAAACTTGTACACTTCCCTCCCTATGTTGAAAGTAGTCACAATCGTGGGGGATACCAGCCATCCTGCGCACAAACTGTTCAGCCTCCTGCCCTTCGGAAAAAGATACAGAAGCATCTGCTCCCGCACAACAAGAATCTCCAACAGTTTCATCCACAACGCTGTGAGGATGCTGAACTCCCTCCCCTCAGCATCAAAGCTGCTAAGAAGATGAGGAACTCAAGAGGCCCCCCCACCCAACTGACCCCGACATCAACACCAGAACTTTTTGCACATAACCAAAAAGTTTTGCACAACACCAGAACTTTTGCACAACTGCCCTACCTCCAAATACAGACAACAAGCTTTGCACTATTGCCACTTGCCCATCACACTTGCACATCATGACGTTACCACAATTTGAATGTACTGTACTTCCCTCTTCTACTACCTCTGTCATCAGTCACAATGTGAATACCTAGTTGTCCTGTGTATTTGAATCTGTGTTAGTTAGTTTATGTAGGTTTCTAGTTCTATGTACGTAGTATAGTTTATCTGAGTTATTTAATTACTTAAGTTAATTTAAGTGTAGTTAAGTCAACTCTCTCCACCTGCATTTAATTTATTAAAAGTATCTACAGTATTATAAGTAAGGTTAGGATAGGCCTGCTCTGGCTGTGCCTCTTATTTGTTACTTGGTGTCAGTAATGTCTATATCACCGTGGGATGGTGAGAAATGTAATTTTGATTTCTTTGTATGTCTGGACATGTAAAGAAATTGACAATAAAGCTGACTTTGACTTTTACTATTGGTAAACCTCCTTCAGAGAAGAGGACTGTAACAATGTAATTACAGACACAACTCTCTGGGAAATCAATAATTCAAAGATTAACACTAATAACTGTGAATACAGCTAGGGTCAAGGGTTATTCCTTTGGTCAGGTGCAGACACTGCCTGGGGTGTATTTAAGGATCCATTGCTTCTGGGCTGTAGCAGACCTCTATTTGTCTCGTGGGTTTTTGTGGGTACGGTAGCCTCCAAAGTGAGGAAGACCTGTGAGCCAATTCAGGTCCTCCTGACTCTGGTAGTGTGGTAGTCTTATTGCAATCAGGCAGGTTCAATTCCAGCTGAACCCTGCAACATGTCAATGTGCCCCTGGGCACACTTAACCACAAGTTGCCTATCGATGCATGTGTAGTTGGTGAATGTGGCTAAAGTTTAAAGCACTTTGAGTGGTCAGTTTGATTAGAAAAGCCCTATATAAGTCCATTTACTATTTAGTGACCCAAAAAGACAAGGAAGAGGCTGTGTGCCACCTCTTTGATTCCCTGTTTGTGAGGCAATAAAAAAAGAAAAAGTCATTTTGCTAGATGTTGTTATTCAGAGATCAAACTTCTACTGCTCAACTCAATGGGTTATCAAGGGTTGTCATACATGTATTTTGTAGTTTGATCCATCATTACAAGAGTTCCAACAGCAGACCAGCAACATAATTTTTTGCTCTCACATACATCTACATACTTTAACAGACTTTGCTCTGAATTGTTGAGAGTTATAATCATTAACATATATTTAGCCTGGGTAATTGAAATTACTTCTTATCTTTGGAGAGGAGGTCAATCATAAAACCTCAAACAGACATTATTTTACAAGAATGCACAGATGCACACATGGATATACTAAAAACTGGTTTACATTTCCGATTGAGACTGTGGAGACCTTGTGAGCCAATTCAGGTCCTCCTCACTGTGGTAGTGAATACTTTTCAGTTCATTTTAACTCAGAGACATAATAAAAATAAAAATGGGCAGCTGAAATATAAAACAATTCAAGACCACCTGGAGTGGAGACCCAGCATCCACAAGAGATTGTAGCAACTTGGGCCCAAGAAACTGCAATACTCATGTAAGGGTAAATTCCTGACCAAACATTGTACTGGTTCAGGAATCTGTCATCTAAGGCTAGGTGGCCACTTATGCTTATTTTCAGGGAATGATGTCAGCTGGACCAGAGGATCATGAAACAACTTGAAATTATCCATATCTGGCTCAGTTTATGCTAATGCCTCTAGGTTCCAAATTAAGCCTACCTCCAAATTTAAGAACATAAGTTCATCTCCCTTAGCGCCTCTCCTGTTTATTAAGAATCTGTTATTATTTAAAAACAATCCCCCCCTAGATTTAAAAGCATGAAATCACTGTTTATGTATTTCTAAATCTTTGCTCTGATTAACCACAAAAAGAATGGAAAGCTTGCCCTTTTGAGTTCAGTTACTTGTTTGATAAGAAAAGTTTTTTCCTCTGGGTGATCAAATGATTACATGTTTCTATCATAACTTTAT
>JAVLVB010000211.1:652489-665509 GCA_032876305.1 Orestias chungarensis
ATATATATATATATATATATATATATATATATATATATATATATATATATATATATATATATATATATATATATATATATATATATATATATATATATATATTAGGGATGCAGCGATACTACTTTTTTCCAAAATGAGTAGTGTAGTTTTTAAATTACTTTAGTGTTAATCTGTTTTTTTCATAAAGAACAGTACTTAAAATATTACTGTTTTTGTCCTAGGAATGTGGGTTTTGTTGAATTGGGAGGACATTATCACTAAATAATATATATTTGTAGCTTACAGAAACTATGGAGTCAATACACACTGTCCAGTATCAGTAAGGTATTACTGTAACTCAGCTGCTTTTTTCTCCTATCTAAAGTTGTGAATTGAGTCAGGACTTAAAGTTTATGTTCCATGAGCAAATAAGTGAAAAACTTTAGCAGGGCTTTGCTTTTATATGCTGTCTGTTCATAAACCATAAGATGTATCAGCACAATTTGTATCATTGTGGAGAGGAATCATAAATCCCGACCTCTGAGTGCAAGTGGGAATGAAAAAGAGCTACATTTGCCAGGGACATGAACTAAAGTAGTGCAAGTTTTTAAAAGTTTTTTATTTAAGTGCAATCCAAGAGTAATGCTGATCATGACTGGAAGTTCTGCAGAGCTGAGGCCAATTTTTTTTTGTTTGCGATTGCAATGCCAATAACTTCAATGATTTGTCACACACTGCATCAAGATGTTATGTGTTTGTTAATTCTGACATTTAGAGAGCTACTCCTTTTTTTAAGTGGACTATAACATTTCAAAGATGGTGACTATAAAATACTGATCACAACATTTTACTTAAGCTTCACAACGTTGTACAACATATGCGATACAAAGGAACAGACTTCATAAACAATTATTTTTGGTGTAAAAGATAGATAAATATTTTTTGTTTCTTTTTTAATCATAAACGCCACAAAAATAGCACATGTTTTGTCTAAGATGAGTTATGAATAATATTGTTTTCAAAATGTATTAACAGGAATTGCATCTTTTGTCCAGTTCCTGAATAGTTTATGCAATCCATATATCCATAGTTCCTGAACTAATTTGCTGCAGTATGTGAACGCTGACTGCAGGGGAAATCTGAAAGCTAAATACAGAATAGGCCCTTTAAATAATGGAGTATGGCGTTTTGGGTGCCTGCCTCTTCACTGAGACCTGAGTTTGTGCAACGCCACCAGGCAGCCTGCAGCCTGTTGTCATTTGTAGCATACTCTTTAAAGTCACTCTGTCTCATTCCAGCAAGCAGAGACATGATGACTGATCTGCACCTATTTGTGTCTGCATCAATGTATTTAGTGCTCATGTGAAAGAGGCTGCTATGACTGAGACAAACTCATTATGGAACCACCTGAAGCCCCCTGTGTACGAGTGTATGAGATACAGGGTCAAAAGGTCATGACTGAGTTCCTGTCCAAACAACACAGCGTCTGTGTCCCGCACCCTCAATAAATACAGACATTCTTTCATTCATGCCACCCATCCATCAAAGCTCACAGCGTATCACCACAGAAAAAAAAACGGTTTAGAGAGCCTCATTGAGAGACTGACACACTTTAGAATGAAATCGAACGTTTCTGTGAGTAAAAAGTCTAAGTCTTCTAAAGCTTAGAATTGAGAAAAGTGTGTCTATTGGGTTATTAAAAGCTAATTACAACTAATTTTACACTACCCTGAAAATATTTGTATTCACTTTTTCCTTCTGCTTGTTTGTTTTTCTGCAAATTGAATCCACACTACTGTATTACCCAATCAGAGCTCATTTTAACAACGACATTTTTACAAAGTACTGTGTCGGGACCGAGCCATCTCTTACTATTTTAGGTCAGAAGACAGCTGCTTGTTAAGAAAAAAAAGAACTTTTTTTAAAATTCTTTACATGGAAAAATATACCTTAATATCTTACTGGGTTGCTTTTTCAACTTCAGTCCATAGTCTATAGTCTGTATTAAATTTTCATGTTTATAAGCATGTTCCCAAAAATTTTTTATCTAACTGAGAATCTGTGTATAAGCAAAATTGTTGTTAGTCAATTTTTAAACAATTGAAGCAATAATTGCACCTAAAAAAGGTTATCCAAATATTTATTAGAGAGACTGGGTAGGATGGCACGCTGCACTTTTAATCGTTCAGTACCGTGGTGGTCATTTACATTTAATCAGACCTTTTTCGAATTTACGTAATACAGAGAAATACATTGAAATATGTTACTGTAATGTGTTTATCATTAATGGTTGTGTGTAATGGAATCACTAGCGAAGTTTCTGAAGCACACATTTAAATCTGTTCTTTTAAAGATGTTAACACGCTATTTCTTCGCGCAGTTAAAATTCTATCTCTGACTAAGTTGAGGGCAAAGTAGTCATCTGTTTACCACTATACATTTTCCTTCAGTGAAGTCATGTCTGTATGTGGTGTAATTTATGCTTCTGCTGCTCTCTAAATGAAACTGCATCTGTTAGAACCTCCTTACTGTGTCAAGAACTTAATTTAACTCATTACACTAACTGTGTCCTCATAAGCCTTCTTTGAGGTTATTCATGCTGGTAAGTATGAACAGGTGGAGTTATTTACAGGTCATATAAGGTCATCAAATATCAAGGTGCTCATTTCTTTATTCTCTTGTCTATATTGACAATTTTTCTGTAGCAGGATGGCTATTTGTTTATGTTATTATGCTGATATAGCTGAATGTAAAACTAATGTGTCTTCCTTTGGCCTTTTCTACCTTCAATTTACAACGTTGGACAAAACTTGTAATTCTTCTGGGAAAAATCTCAAATTTTATAGTCTTCAGATTACATTCAGCCTTACTCCCTTATGACTGAAAAGCCATTTTAAGGCTGTTATCAGTTAGCATGGGCTTATGTTTGAAGCAGAAAACTGGAATACTGCACAGCTGGACACTTCACTATTTCATTTAGTTGCAAGTAAAACCTTATTACCTGTTTCAGACTGTGTCCATCCCATTAGGTTTATGCATTGCACCATACGGTGATGTTTCATTTGCTGAAAATGTAAATGTCCAGAAGAACTGGAAAATAACACACATATTGTGCAGGCATTCCTGTCTTTGTGTTGACCCGTTACTGATAACATACCTCAATTAGCCGGAGTAAGTAAAACGATTGTAAAGATGAGTTAAACCACAGATTGTGACCTTACATATTTGGAGAGCAGTTGTTTTCCATGGGACACAACTGATGTATTAATTTTATAGATGGATAAAAGGATGGATTTAAAAAGTATGCCTACATCAGTTTCTCGGCTTCTTTTTATGGTTTCTGTCTACTCAAACCCGCAGTCTGTCATAGCAGACTCGTAGTGACTCAAGATCTGCTGGAGGTTTTTCCTAATACAGTGCAGTTTTTCCTCTCCACTGGCGCTACATGCATGCTCGGTATGAGGGATTGCTGTAAAGTCAACAACATAACACAAGCTATTATCTAATGGTTTTGCATGCTGGTCCAGGAAGAGTGAATGTTGCTAGTTGATGACTCAATGCAATCTGGTGGGTCTCCTTATATATAAAGCGATAGAGATTTTATCTCTATATTTCACTTCAAATGTTTACCTTCAATTGCTTGGTATCATTTTTTTCAGCACAACCTTCCCCTATTGGATTTTCAGTTATTACAAAGTTGACATAAAATCATACAAAAAATCTGAGTAGAAAAAAATCCTATTTTTTACAGAGAAAACTACAAATATGTTTAACGAACCTTGTTCACAACATAAAATACAAATATAAATTGTAAACTTCAAAACCAACATGCAACCTTTCACAGAACAAGGTAATTTATGACTTTTTTTGCATAAAATGCAGGCATTACCTCAGGTATTTTTTATACAGCTATTTACAAAACAATTTAATGTCTCACAAATATGTTTAACAAACCAATTTTAAAACTTAGGATGCAAACAGTAACTGTAAATTTCAAAAAGTTTGTATACTCTAATCACACAACAGAGTAATATAACATTATCTACATAAAATGCTTGCAATGCTTTAGAGTTTACGCTTGGCTCTGCTTCCTGAGCCAGTGCAGATCGTGACCTGGTGGGCATGCCATGCCATTGCCGTCCCGTCCTCTGGAAGGATCTCTGATTTTTGGAGGCTTTTCTCTCTCCTCCTCCAAAAGAAAACACGGATGGTGCCCTTCGTAGTCAATGTCACCGCTTTTTGGCTCCAACTGGCTCTCCGCCCCGTCTTCCTCAGCTGCCTCCAGGTTGAAGAAGAGCTCCACTGCCCGCTCCACATTCATCAATCTCCTCATTATTTTATCTCACAAAGCATACCAAACTCTAACCCAAGACACTAAACTAGACCACTACACACTAACTAAACACTCAAAATACACTAAATATCACAAGCCACTGAAATCTCAAAACTAACTATCGCTATCTCTGTCTCTCTCTGTGGCCCCGCCGTCAGTCCCACAAATTTCCATTTTCCTGTACCAACCAAATGCTGCGGTTTGCGAATATGATTTTTGATTAATTAATGTGGTGCATCTTTCCACCCATAGGACAGGGGTTGTCGTAGGCTTTAATTTATTTATTTTTCGTCTGTCTGAAAAGCTACATTTTCTGGTATCTATGAAACGCACTCCTGTACTGCTTTCCGTTTGTCCACTCAGCAGTACAAACATAATATGTTTTGCTTTCACAATGACTTTTGGTTCACTATAGCTAGTTTCTTACAGCTGGCAAATGCGAGCTAATTTTTACCCAAATGTTACCCATATATGACTTTTTCACTGCAGTGTGTGACTTTCACATGTGGTAATAAATCAGATACGTATCTAATAGTTTTCAAATCGTCTGAAGCTTGAGCACTCATATTGCATTATATCTGACTTTTACATCATTGAAGTGACACATGCATCAAATTTCTGCACCAGAAAAACCCAGCTGTAGTAAATCTGCACATAAGTAATGTTTGACACAAGCAGTTTTATCTTAGCTTTGTTCGTCTGTTTATGACCTTGTGGCAATAAAGTCCGCCCCCGTGGCTCAAAAACCTAAAAGTCAGTCCACAGACATAGCAGCAATTGTTACCTGTTAAACATGGTACTGCTGTACGGTGTCTTCATCTGCACATGCAGGTCGCTTTTGGGTCAGAGGTCTTATGGCACTCGCATTTAAATAGTAGTATGAACAAACATGCAAATAAATCGGTAATGAGTTTCCAGATCGGCTGTATGAATTTAGCCTAAAGTTCTCTACCAAACCTCGGAGGTTTATACAAAAGGTTTTCTCTTACTAATTTGTTGGCTTATAAAGAAATTTTGTATAGTTTAAACATACATCTTTCCAGAAAAAGTTTAAAACCTTGAAAAACCCTGTATTATTGTGCTTGTCTACTTCATTATATCACTAAAAAGTCACATTTATGGCAGTAGAAAAAAGGAGTATGAATACTTTTCCAAGCAGTCAGCATTACAGCTTATGTTAAAACACACCAGAAATAACACTGAATCTCTGCATCAGGTGGATATAATAAATATACACTTAATTCATAGTTAAATGTTTGTAGTGGCTGTTGAGGTTTAGACTTATGGAGCTGATCTCCTGGCCAGTAATAGGAACTGGCACTTCCTCACTATTTAGCAGACATGGGAAAAAGGTTGTGTGCAACATGAGAAAAATGGATTATTATGGTCACAATGACTATGTAAATCACAGACAAAGAGATGGAGACAAATAACAATTTTAAGATAGAAAGAATTTCTCCAAGATGAAGTGAATGTGTAAGTATGTGAGTATAAGTACCCCAGAGATTCCACCACCCCAAATCTTATTTAAATATTTTTATTTTAGTCACATTCAACCGACAGCGGACACCCAGGTGTAAATCAATGTTGCACTTCTAGCTGCTTTGTTTGTGGAAATTGATGTGAGTGCAGAGCGTGTCTAAAAGTATTAAGTAAGCTTCATAAAGGTTTCTAATCTATGACGGCTTAGCTGTTTGTTTAAAACAAGACTTTTTTTCCACAGTAAGTGGTGAGTCACTACAAAATGACCAAATGAACATACGAATATTATAGCTACTGGCCACAGCTGTTTGATTCCATACTGGTGAAAAGCTTCTGCTTTTAATATTTTTCAACAGGTTATTCTGGGGCTTTACCATTTTTTTTTACCAGGTTCTTAACCCTCTGGAGCCCAGGATTGGAATGTCACCTGACATCCAATCTGAGGCCATGGGTTTGAATCCAGCTCAGGGCAAAATACTCCACAGCATCCATTGTGGGTCCTGAGGCAAGATCCTTTGTGATACTGCCTACCTGGCGCCTTAAATGGCTGCCTCAGTGTGATTACACCCCACCTGGCACTGCAAATGGCTGCTTCAGTGTATTACAACCAAACTAATTCCTGTATGTACTTGGCAAATAAAGTAGATTATTCTATAATTGGCCGCTTTTGACTACTAAATATTTACCCTGCATTTCTTAGTAGCAAAGAGATGGAGACCAATTAAAAGGAAGAGATCGCACCCTGGTGGGCCCTCTGACTTGTCTGATGCTCCTCTCGCTCCTCCTCTCTCTCTCCCCCTCCAATAAAAACTAAGGATGGTCCCCTTAGTTGTGAATCACACAAATTTCCCTCGTCCCGTAGCAACCAAATGCCACGGTTTGAGATTATGATTTTTGATTGATTAACATGGTGCATCTTTCCACCAATAGGACAAGGGTTTGTGGTGTTGTTGTTTTTTTATTTATTATTGTTTTGTTTGTGTGAAAAGCTAATTTTTCTGGTGTCTATGAGACACACACACACACACACACACATGGAACACACCCAACGTGACCAAAATATTTAGAAAAAAGTATGGTGTAAACACTTTATCAGAACTCTGGTTTTACATGGCCTATCAACACATTTAAAAATGATATATAGTTTAAGGTCCCCACTTTCTACACAAGTTGAAACAGCAACTTATCGACACTGCATTTTGCTGCTATGCCATATTTAGTCAGCTGTGTAATTTTGACGCGCCAGGGCGTCAATGGACTCCAGAGGGTTAAATAGTTTCAATTTAACACACACACACGCACGCACACACACACACACACACACACATATAAGCTCACACACACACACACACACACACACAGAAAGGTCCTTTTGGCAAACACCATGGTGATGTTCAGTCTATGCTGTGTAAGTCAAATCCGATTCAAACTGCAGTTGGAGATAAAGGTAGTCTCTCTACATGTTGGAAACGAAGGACATACTACAAAAATCATTTTAATGTTGTAGAACTCTTGGAGTATGTGCTAGAGCGAAAGATTAGAAGGTCATTCCAGTATATACCAATACTCAAGTCATTGCATCAGATTCTTAGTTGCCAGTCTATATTGGATAAAGCTATTAATTTAAAATCTCATTATAGAGGGGGTGATGGACAAAAATATACATACTTCTTTGATTCACTCAACTTTCAGCAGAATGAATTACTCTCTAATGAGACTGCTATTTCATTGATATTGACTGTGGAAGAATTTGAAATTTGTAACCCCATTGGAACGTCTAAGAAAGTACATAACATCTTTGGTGTTTATTGGATTTTAGGTAATTTACCTCCAGGGTCCCACTCATCCCTGTCTTCCATACATTTAGCTGCTTTGATAAATAGTAATGATTTTGAGCAGTTTGGATATGAAAAATGCACTGTTTAGTGCATTGTGAGAAGAGGAAGGGCCACATTTTGGTGTGAAAATGGTTTGTTTGTTTGTTATCACAGAGACTATCATACTTCAGTCTGACTACAGGTTTCCCCCCTGACATAGCACATGATCTCTTTGAGGGCATGGTCCCTGTTGAGATAGCTTTGTGTTTGGCTGTCTTTGTAAGTAAAAAATATTTTACATTAAACAACTTGAATGAAGCAATCCAAACTTTTCCTTTTAAGTGGACTGACAGAAAAAATCGCCCCCATCCTGTACCTCTTGCATATTCAACAAAGAAGAAGATGGGAGGGAATGCACGTGAGAACTGGAGCCTTGTGAGATTCCTACCCTTTCTGATTGGAGACAAGATTCCTGCTAATGAACCTTCCTGGCATAGCCTTACTGTTTTAAAAGATATTGTAGACCTTGCAGTCACACCTTTTTACACAAAATAATCTATAGCCCTTCTGGATAGTAAGATCTCAGAACACAGGCTGAGATTGAGAGAGATTTTCGCTGACCAAAGAATTCTGCCCAAACACCACTATTTGGAGCATTATCTGCGGCTCATTGAGCAGTTCGGTCCCCTGTGTCGCTATGGACGATGCGTTTTGAGGCTAAACACAGCTTCTTTTAAAAGGTTGTGCGTCACACAAACTGCTTCAAAAATGTCCTCCTATTATTGTCACAGCGGCATCAATTTCATGTGGCCCATCAGCTGAACAGCTTCCCCACATCAACTCTGGAAGTCAGAAATGTAATGTTTCCTCCATTCCCATCGATGTTCTGCATGAGAAAATATCTCATGCTGTGAAGCAGAAACACCCAAACCTGGATATTGTGTGCATGGCAGAAGATGTGACCTATGAAGCCTTCAACTATAGGAAGGGGATGATCATTTCACGCGGGGAGCTTGCAGGTCTGTCCGAGTTTTGTGAAATTATTCAAGAAGAATCAAGAATCAGGAATCAGTTTATTTATATAGCGCCAATTTACAACAGGTGTCGTCTCAAGGCACTTCACAGAAAATCAATTAACATCAAAGATACATCATAACAAATCAATTTGAAAAAGTTTCCAATCTATGGAACCCCAGCAGATTGCATCGAGTCATTGACTTGTAGCATTCATTCCTCTGGAATCAGCAGGCAGAAACAATGGCTTGTGTTGTCGTTGACTTTACAGCAATCCCTCATACTGAGCATGCATGTAGCGACAATGGAGAGGAAAAACTCCCCTTTAACAGGAAGAAACCTCCAGCAGAACTAGGCTAAGTACAAGCAGCCATCTGCCACGACCGACTGGGGGTTTGAAAAGACAGAAAGCTAAATTAGAAGCACAGGATACTGAAATAAAAGAGTTTATAGCAGCAGTTGTAGAACGTCACCGGAAGCATCTCAGCCCATGTTCTCATCCAAGAAGCTGTCTCAGCTAACAGAACGCCAGCCCAGGTGTGGTTAATATGGAGAGAAGAACACTATGAGAAAACAAAAGGTTAACAAGGTTGAAATAATGGTAACTAAGTAATTTGGACAAAGGAAGAAAGCAGCAGAGAGAGAAGTGGTCAGATTGTCCTCCAGCAGTCTAAGCCTATAGCAGCATGAGTATAGAAAAACTTAAATAACTTAACCCTATAGAGTGAGACATGAAGAAGGTAGAGCAAAGGAGAACCGTCTGTCAAGACTGAGTTCCTCCCCCAACCGGATTAGGCTGTCTTCTCTACCTCTTCCTAACTATAAACTTTATCAAACAGGAAGGTTTTAAGCCTAGATTCAGATGATTATTCTCCAAAAGTAGCCACTTTTTGTTGTCAGACTGCTTGATGCATGGTACACTGAACATTACAGAGCCTATATACTGACCAAATCTGCTAGGGGACCTCAATATCTTGAACACCACAGTCTGACAGACCCGTACCCACTGGCTGACTACATGATGCAGGGGAGGCTCCTAGTGATTACAAAAACATATATGCACATTTAAGGTTATGGATTATGTTTTATCGTTTAAAATGTCCATGATTATACTGTGTACTTGATCTCAAATAAACTATTTGTGGCTTTATTATGTACTGTACAACAGTACATAATAAAATGTGTATACTATTAATACTCAAAACCTGTTGGACATTAACTTGTCCTATTCCATGGAGGAGCTTTTTCATGATGTGAGGAGAGCTTGTGGATTGAAGGGCAACTTCAGGATCCAGTAGCAGGACAAAGACTTTGGTGATTCATTTGTAAATTTGACATCTACTGGAGAACTTGAGGATCTTTGCACCATCAAAGTAGTCCCCCTGCCTGATGAAGATGCAGTTCCTGCACAGACAGCTGTGAATGTCAGCCACAGTAGTGACAGTAATGACGCCTTTTAGATTTCTGGTGAAACCGATGACACGTTGATCCTCTCCTCACCCTCCTCGAGTCATTCTTCAAGGACCATGAAATTGCCAAAAGATTTTCTCATTCCGAGCTTTTCATATGACACCGAAGTCCAGTTAGAGAGAGGAAATGCTGCTTTTAGGGCAAATGGAACAAAGTTGAAAGTCAGTACTAGGATGGAGTCAGACATTCTGGAAAAGGTGTCTGATCAGATTTGTAAGTATAAAGCCTACCTGAAAAGCTTAGACTTTTGTGAGGTTTCAGAAGCACTGATCAAGAAGCACCCCTGCTTGGCATAGCCAGGATCTTGGAATGGCTGCTATGAGTGGACACAGAGACCTAAAACCAGGATGGGAAACCTCCATATCCAACTGAAGGGACTTGGATGTCCGGAGCTTGCTGTCAATGCTCTAAAGACCAAATCGAAAAAATGTCAAGCTACCTAAACGTGGGGAGGCCAACCATGTGCCACCCTATCCAGCTGGCGAAACAGCAGACAATCTTGAGATGGAGCGGCCGGTACTTTTGAAGGAGGGGAAGAAACATAACAACGGGAGGATCATCCGAGAAAAAATGGCCAAGACATTTGCCCTTCGCAGACAATAAATTGTGAATCAACAGCCCAGGGTGGAAAAACTCCAGGACTGATGGCCAGCCATGTTTCAAGAAGAGGAGGTGTGATTTGAATCCATTGTCATAATCTGTTCAAAGTCTATTTTAGTGAGTATGTTGTAATCTTGTTGTCCTGGGAAATTATTTCCCCAGGGGGATAGTAATTTGAGTAAACATTAGACACTGCAATACGCTCACTGGTCACTCTTACAGAGCTTCTGTATTCATATGTGAGAATCTGACAATCTATAATGTACTATCATTCACCCCTCCATCTAGCCCAGAGTCCAGTCAGGCAAACAATATGTTCTGTTTGTTTAACTTTGCCAATCAAATGCCGTACCCTAAAATGTGTTTTCTTAATTTGATATTTCAGATCAATGCTGAATTCTTAAGGATCACAACGGTACAGCTGCAAACATGATTCTTGGCTGGTTTGGATGAAGAGAGCAGTCACCTTCATCAGGTCATAAGGAGAAAACGTGGAGCTGTTGGTGAAAAAATCCGGGATGCCCTTAGACCTTTGTATCAGGTATGAAATGCATATGCATTAATTTCCTCTTGAATCAGTTCAGTTCTCTCTGTCAATTAGGTGAACACTGATATGTGTTTTATGTCTTTTTTTTGTTACAGGGTGCAGACCTAAACGTAAGAAGAGAGTCCCTCCTGAAGTTGCTTGTGATCTACCTGGGTGAGGATGTGAGCCACCTCACATCCTCAAAGAGTACCAGGTAAGTCACCAATTTGTGTAGTACCATAGAGGCCAACCAAAACAAGGAAAGAAGATTTCAGAAAAAAACAGTTGTATTTACACTTATACACTTGTATTTTTTGTCAATTTATTTGCAGCACTTTGGTCAACTGTGTTGTTGTTGTCTTTAAAGTGCTTTACAAATCAAGTTGAGTTGAGAAATTTGCTATTTTGACATACATGACTGTATGTTGTAGCTGCTCTATGTCGCGCACCACTCACAGAGCATCGCTTGACCTAAGAAAGTGATATCAGCACACCATATGTGAATGATATGTGATCATTGAGCAATTAGATTGTCATCCAACTGTTCCTACTTTTCTCTCTTTCTCTACCTCTCTTTGATATTTAAAGTTAGAATGTGATCAGTGGATTGTACATATTGTGTACTACTTGCATGTTTTATTGTTGAAGTGTCAATAATTGTAATTATTATTCAATTAATAATCCACCCTCCCTGGGGACAATAATCTAAACTAAATTGTCTGATTTCAGTTTTTCCAAAACGTAGAGACGGATTCCAAACTACAAAATGCTGTCATGGTCATCTTTGTCCTCCGGGATGGTGATGCTGTTTCCCCTCCGAATGACATTGGCCTTGTTATCGATGGTGTTGATGTACTTGTAAAAGATTTTGGTTCAAACAAGGGTGAAAATATAGGGTAATGCAAAGCAAAAAAATAATAATTTCAAGTTAAGAATTGAGTTCATTATATTTGAAAACCTTCTTTGGTTTTAATACATTTTTTGAATTAACATTACTAAATTATTTACTTTGTTGAAACAATTTTTTGTAATTTGAGAAAAACTAAAAAAATTAGATGTGATACGTTGATGCAATTTTTTTAATCTTATCCAAAGTAACAATTTTTACAGTGAAGAGTGCATACGTCTATATTACATTTCCAGGCTATCGTGGAAGAAGCAAAAGGCTTGACAGTCCTCAACTGCACTGCCAAATCTATATGACAAAGTTTCATGAACATGTATAAATGCTGCAGTATTTATACTGTACTATTTTTTTTACATTTAAAATGTTTCTTTAAAAAAGTGTATTGTTATAAGTAGCTACCATCTGTTTTGGTACCTATCCACATGTTTAATTGTTGAATATTAACATTTTTATTTTGTGCTTATATATGGTGTTTCCTCTCTGTTGTTAAAATACCTGAATGCATCAGAAGGCCGAGGTTTGATACAGTGACGTTCTGTCTATTTTGTAAGTGATGAGAGTCCTAAACAATTCTGAAATACACACATCCTACACACTCGATTGTGTTTAGGTACATTCTAGTCATTTCTGTAGCCTTGCCCTGACCCTAACTGTAAACCTAACCAAGACTAAACCTTGCCTAATCCTAAATCAAACCAAAATTATTACATTGAAGAGTCCTAAACTAACCCGCCACAACACGTTTTGTTCTTCTGTCCTACTTGTCCTTTTTTTTCTGTTACACAACTCCCATCCCACCACACACACACACACACACACACACACACACACACACACACACACACACACACACACACACACACACACACACACACACACACACACACACACA
>JAVLVB010000211.1:665609-683070 GCA_032876305.1 Orestias chungarensis
ACTACACAGCCAAAGATGCACGATGCCCCAAAGATTTTGGTCAGGAAGGGGGGCATCCTGACCAACAGGAAGCAGTCGGTTAGGATTCACAATATCTCCTCCCCCACCATAATCTTCAGCACTGGCTCCCCTCAGGGCTCTGTGTTGAGCCCCCTTCCTGTTCACATATGACTGCTCAGATATCCATCCAGGCTGTCATATTGTGAAGTTTGAGGACGACACAACAGTGGTGGGATGCATCTCAAACAGGGATGAATTCAGCTACAGACAGGAGGTTAAACACCTGGAGGGTTGTTGGAGAGAGAACATCCTCTACATCAATGTAAAAAAGACCAAGGAGATGATTGTGGACTTCAGACGGAGACAGCATGCCCACCTCCCACTTCAAATCGGAAGAGCCACGGTAGAAGTGGTCAGCAGCTACAGGTAGAGGTGGGTGTTGACCTGAGCAACAACCTCACCTGGAGCAACAACACATCCACACTGGTCAGGAAGGCACACCAGCGGCTGTGCTTGTTAAGGAGGCTGAAACAAGCTGGGCTCGGGAGCTCAGTCCTCACCTCCTTCTACAGATGTCTGGTCCAGCATCAATGTGTGGCATGGTAGCTGCTCTGCTGCAGACAGGAAAGCCCTGCAGAGAGTGGTGAAGGCTTCACAGAGGACTGTTGGAGCCTCCCCGCCACCACAGACATTTAAACCTCTAGATGCAGAATAAAGGCTATCTGCATCAGGAAGGACCCCACCCACCCAGCACATTCACTTTTTGTTGTGCTCGCCTCAGGCAGGAGACTGCGGAGCATAAAGTGTATGACAACAAGACTAAGAAGCAACATAATTCCAGAAGCCGTAAGACTCTCAAACTCCACCTGGACAACCACAGCACCAACACTTGCATGGACAATCATATCTAAACTACTGACACTTTACCCACACTGAGTCACTTTCAATCTAGACACTTTAATATGTTGCTGCTACTGCTACGCTTTCCTGTACATATATGTTGTATATGTGTACATATATGTATTATCTGTTTTGGCTCTATTTTATATTTTATTGCATTTTTGTATTTTTCTTTTTTTGGGTGAAATGGACAATGAGAGTGTAATGTCGTTCTAACTCATGTATTACATGTATTACATGTATTCCTTGAATCCTACTAAGCAGTGGATCAATTCAACACTTCTTTTAGCACATTGCCTAACTTTTTAAATGATGTTGAAAAACAGTGAAGTGAAGAAATATCAACCATATTACAGAATTGTCCTGCTCAATCATCTGTTCTCATTCTTATAACAGCCTTCCTGTTTTATATGTCTGCTATCCTGTTTTTGTACCTGACCTGTTTTTCTTTAGACACACTTTTTTAAGAGATTGTACATTATGAAGCAACTCAAGAAGTGCCACCTACCAGAGCTTGCTGACAGAGCTTGCTTCATCTAGTGTGTCTTCTTTCTCCTCGTTAAACTTAACAAAACATCATTTGTCATATTCCTAAAGTTGGTTTCTTAATAATTGATCTATTGACAATTACAAATTTCCCCAAGGACTCACATGGAGTAACCTCAAACCTGATGGTTTAGGTAAGAAAAAAATATGGCAAGATTTGAAGACAAAAAAGAATTGATTAGAGAAGCAGCTAAAATACTTATTTGATCTCTATAGGAGTTCCAGAGATCAAGAATCAAGTATCAGTTTATTTATGTAGCGCCAAATAAACAGGGCATGTCGTCTCAAGGTGGTTTACAAGAAAATCATTATATCCCAACAATGAATACATCATAAAAAAATCAGTTTAAAAAAGTGTCCTATCTAAGGAAACCCAGTTGATTGCGTCAATTGCTTTAATGACTTTCAGCATTCACTCATCTGGAATCAGCACACAGAAGTGATAGCTTGCGTTGTTGTTGACTTTACAACAATCCCTCACACTGAGCAAGAATGTAGCAACAGTGGAGAGGAAAAACTCTCCATTTACAGGAAGACGCCTGCAGTAGAACCTGGCTCAGTACAAGCAGCCGTTTTCCACGACTGACTTGGAGTTTGAAGAGACAGAAGACACAAATGATGTAGAGGAGACTGAAAAAAGAAAAGTTTATAGCAGCAGTTGTAGATTGTTTCTTGCAGTACCACCACCCGATGTCCTCCTTATGAAGCTGTCTCAGCTAATAGGACGCCAGACCTGGTGTAGATACCATAGAAAGAACACTAAGAGAAAACAGAAGGTTAACAAGGTTTAAATAACAGCAACTAAAGCACATTGGACAAAAAAAAGAAAACAGCTGAGTGAGAAGTGGTTAGATTTTCCTCCAGCAGCGTAAGCCTATAGCAGCATAACTATAGAAATAACTTAATAACCTAACCCTGTAGAGGGAGAAATGAAAGAGGTAGAGCAAAGGAAAACCATCCATCTTGACGGAGTTCTTCCCCCAACTGGAATAGGCTATATTCTCTACCTCTTCATAACTATAAGCTTTATTAAACAGGAAGGTTTTAAGCCTAGCTTTGAAACTAGACAGGGTGTCTGCCTCACAAACTTAAACTAGAAGCTGGTTCCACAGCAGAGCAGCCTGATAAAAAAAAAATTTGGTCAAGTTAGACTTAAATTAAACTGGTTTGTCATCTAGCTATGCCTACAGAAAGCTTAAGACAAATCCAGACTGTTTCCTTGTGTTGCTCCAAGATGGTGGAACAACCTACCAAGCGCTACAAGAATGGCATCGTCCCTGTCTGTCTTCAATAAACTTTTGAAGACCCACCTCTTCAAAGACCATCTATCCTAACTGCTCCCCATTACTCTATACCCCCTCAACTATTCTCTTTGTACTTCCCTGTCTCTTCGCTGTCATCATTGACTCTGACTTGGGATTTTCCACTAGATAGCTTATGGTCAGATTGATAATAAGTGTAACATTGTTTCTACTTTGGTATTTGCTTTGGATAAAAGCGTCTGCTAAATGCATAAATGTAAACATAAACTGAATTTATTCGGCCTTCATTTAAAATGTTACATGTGGCAGATAATTGTAGATGCTACTCATTGAAGAATAATGTACCCTTATTTGGTTTTGTGTCCAGTAATTAAATACACCACTTCTTGGTGTCTGGGCTTTACTGTCCTGGCATTGTGGGCTTGGGGTATGGGGATGCTGGTGCTGCATCTATGAAAACTGATGTTCTGCTTTGGGCTGGATCTGGATCCAACATGGATGTGTCATGGAAGGTATGGGGTGTGGCAGAAACTGGCAGCCCTCTGTTTGGTCTGGTGACGCTCCTGGCTGGTGGGGCTGAGTAGGTCACTATGGGGTAGCTGCATATCAGCCGGTCCCCTCCCTGGCATCCCTAGCCAGTTGGGTGAATCCGATGCCAATACAGTTTGGGATTTTAAATTAAGAAGAATCAGAAAATCATAAATAAATGTAAAGAATTGTGATCAGTCCTACATGGAAACATTTTTTTGTACCATTTATCAACATAACTTCCTCCAGACCCCTCAAGAAATCCTGACACTAGAACTCTCCCAGACACCCATGCAGAGGTTGTAGCTGGCATGTTTGTAAATCTGATCCTCTCTCAAATTACTTTTTATATTTGAACTTTATTTGGAGATTAAACAAAAAAATCTTAAATCATTGCCAAATAAGACACACATATTTCCAGAGCAGTCACACAACAAAACAGTTTTATTTTCTTTGGGAATTCACGCATATGTGTGTATTGTATCAGTGATTGTCAGTGACTCAGTACTGGCCAGAGCTTGCTGGCTATAGATGGAAAATGGTGCCTTTTAATAATGAGAAAAATATGTCATGCGAACGTGAGAAAGATCTTGTAAAAAATAGGAGTTTTTTCTTGGCAGCTACTCTAGGATGTTTTCTTGTCATAGCTGCATAAAAATCTACTTATTATCTGCAATAATAACACACACACAATCGTATACAAACCCATTTCATCCTCTACTTACAGGCATCTGGTCTATGTGCAACGGCTCTTTTGGCCGTTAGCCTGTCTGGGTTTCCCACAGTTCTGTGTTTTTATGAGAGACTTGAAGCCATTAAAGAGGAGGGTGCTGAGGCAAGCCGAGCCGCCCTCTCTTAGCGATGACAGGCCTTTCAGATTGGGTCCCCTTCCCACACAACGCAAATTGAATACAAATGGCCTTGAAAGTGTCACACTCATATTTGCTATGCGCAACAATTACAGTCATTCAATAACAGAGTGCATGTATATGTTCTGTCCTTGTCAGTGACGTGCAGTGAAGTTTAAGGCTGCTAAGGTAGTCAATCCTTTTTAGCGGGATGTGTAAATATACGAAATTAAAAATAGAAACTTTCTTTTAATTGCTACCCTAACTGAAACAAAACAATAAATGATACCACTTTACAATGGATGTTCATTGACTTAATTTTGGGGGACCGTAAGACAAAACTAACTTATTTCTTTCCAGAGTGCACTGAACCTTTTCACCTTTATGTTTCAACTTGAGTGGTTACACAACACATTTCAGACTAACTTACTATTTTGTATGCATATTAAACAATTTTTAACCCTTTTTTTTAAAGAGCAGCTCTACAACGCTGTAAAAAAAAAAAAATCAGATACATGTTGAAAATGTACAAAAAATCGTATTTGGGTTTTATTTGTGTGCTTTTTGAAACAAGTCTACGAAGGAAGAAGATAACTGGTGATTAAGAGATTAGGAAAGAGACATTGTTAGGGGAAGAATGTCGGAGAAACAAAACAAGCTTTGAGATTAAATGTAAAACCAAATGTGAAGAGAATGATAAAGAAAAACAAGAAGCTAAAGACAGCTCTTAGCCCTGCACTCAGGATTTAAATAAACTGTCTCATCTGTTGAGTTTGGTTGTCTTGCTATGTTAACATTTATTGAGGTGTTCCAGACCTCTCTGATATTCTGTCCTGACGTACTACACACACACGCAGATACATACTGTTCTCATTGGTAACACACAGGGTTCAGTGGCAGTTTTATTACCATGAGCTTAGTGAGAGGTAGGTGAAATCACAAGTTGAGACTAATTACTTATGTTGTACCGAACTGAGCAGCAATGTTGGACAATTGTCATAAACTGCTCAGGCAAATTATTTTGACCACCTTCCTTAGATATTAAACCCTTTTATTATAAGGACATTAGATATTCTTTTGCAGCCCCACTTTATGATTACGGCCACAACAATAAAGGTGTGTCGTGACATCTAGCAACAACATATTAAGTCCTTTAAGTCCCATAAAATGGCAGGTTCAGCCCTCTATGAATTGGAAATCCTACTCTGCTATACCCTATATATACTCTATTGGGTTTGGATCTGACAAACGTATCAAATATTTTTTTGCTCTGTGGCAGGGTGCAGCATTGTGCTGAAATAGCCAACAGCCATCACCAATTACCATATCCATCAAAGAGTGGGACTTGAAAAACGTTGAATCTGTATTGACACAACCAAGGTTTTTTCAGCAGATCACTTTCCATACGATCCAAATACCTTACCTCTTTAATGCATCCTGGTTGTTTCCATTTACATAATGTGAAAAAAATGCTCCATTAAACATTGCTTCTTTCTCAAGTTACTTGGTGGCCAATACTGATCTTCAAGTGCATTTTTGGCACTGTCAGCAGTTGATAGGGATCTGAATTGGACTGGTATTAGTGGTCATGGCTGCTTTTGTTGGCGAGTATTTTACGCTGTGAGTGGTAGTGTTGCAGGGGTTGTTTTGGTGTTTTATGTGGAACAGAAAATAGGTGTAGGGTAACTTGATACAAAGTTGATGAATGTTTGTCATTCCTGTTTGTTGCCTCCTGACAAGTTTTGACATTCTTAGTTGTTTGACGTATTTGCATGCAGATGCTGCAAATACTTATGTTGGTATTTCAACACCCACGTTTTTCCTTGTGAGTTGGTTAAAACCTCCAATTGTTTTTCAGCTGGGACTCAGACTAATATGAGCGCATATATCTATGTCAGCAACCAATTACAACAAGGTATATGTTGTAATTGACAATATGTGTTGTGATTCATTAAAATGGAGATAAGTTGGTTTACAAATGGTGGAGCTGATTACCATTAAAAAAAAGCTTAGATATCAACTCAACTGTAACCTCAAGTGCTATAAATCCAAGTACTAGCAAAAAATGAGAGAGGGAGAAGGAAGATGTTTAAAACATCTCTTCTATTCAACATCAATTGAATTGTGATTGTTTTGTAAATTAGTGGTATTCATAAAATGAGGAATATTATGAAAAACTCTGAGCAGAATTATCTTATTAGGTTATTCAGGCTTTTTGGAGGAGTATATGGGCTGAGATGGTGCCAGCAGCGTTCTGCAACTGCTGCTATAAGCCCTCTTTTTTTCAGTATCCCCTGCAACTATTTAGTCAGGGCAGACGGCTGGGTTTTCTATGATTGGAAACTTTTTCAAACTTATTTGTAATGATGTAAATATGATTTGAATTGATTTTCTTGTAAAGTGCCTTAAGATAATATCTGTTGTAAATAAACAGATATTGATTCTCCTTGATTATCAGACTGCTCTATGAAGGAGTGTCTTTAGAGGCATTTCCACGCTTCAAACCCGCTGTCGGTCTCACAAGAGGGATTCGTGTACTGAGGCAGGTTCTGCTCCAGATTTTTTCCTTTCAATGGGGTTTTTCCTCACGACTGTCACTACATGCATGCTTATATCAACTGCTGTACAGTCAACAACACAACACAAGTTATAGTTTCAGTGTGCTGACCCATTAGGAGTGAATGTTGCAGGTTAATCACTCAATGCAATCTGCTGGGTTTCCTTTGACTGTAAAATATTTAAACAAATTTCTTAATACATAGCTCAAAATGGTAAATTTATTTTATTTGATACACTTATAATGCTATATGGAATAAATAGCAACAGATTCTTAGAATACCAAATAATAAAGGCAGTAATTAATGAGAAATACATTGTTAAGCAACTAGATTTACATCTCCCTTGCAGGGTAGCAGAAATCTTTAACTGCTCCCCAAAATACCTCTTAAGAGTATACAAACCATTATCCATGATAGACAATTCAATTTCTTTACCATATTTAAGATGGCAGACAGACTTATCTGTAGAATTAGATCACAATTTTTGGTCGCAAATTTGCTGTAACACCTTTAGAATGCTAAGAGACCCAAATCTACAACTTATACAATATAAGATTCTTCACAGAATGCATTACACAGGACAAGGGATGTTCAAGATGGGTCTTAAACATACAAATATAGATAACACATGTGATGATTATATGCATGCTCTGGGGTACTGGCACCAGTTTAGGCATTCTGGATTGAGGTTTGTCAGGATCTCTCCTTGTGGTTTTATATGTAGCATGCCCCGCACTATGTTTATTGGGTAACCTGGGTGTCACCAGCATAGAAATTAATTTATCACCCAAAGTACTCACTGTTCTATGTATTCCAAGTAAACTATTCTCCTGAACTGGTAAACAAGGAAGAACTTATGTATTAATCAGTTTAGGAACATCTCTTAGATCATTTCAGTATTGAAACAATGTCTGCCTCTTCAAAACACCAGCTAACTGATACCTGCAATCTCTTGTCTTTTCTAAGTAGCTACATCACTTAGTGGGGTAGATGGGACATTGTCGTAGATGGGACATTGTCTCGCTGCTCTAGGTTGCTCTGGAGTTGGCGATGGGGAGATCTTGCGTCTGGGTCCGGGGGGTTGGATGGCTCCCGGTTGGTGCACCGTGTATCTAATCCGCTGGGTTGCCTGGTCGTGGCGTTCACCTGTATCCGGGGGGTTTGGGCTGCCTTGGAGGTGCCGGCATGGTGGCGGATCCAATCTTGTCCCATCATCTTGGGGCAGTGCCTCTGCTACCGCTCTTACACACCCTACTCCCCTCTCCTCTCTTGCTCCAGTCCACAACACTCATCCATACACTTAGGGTCTTTGGGGGAGAATTATGGTTTCTGAAGTGGGGTGAAGTTGTCCTTTGCCGCACTCTGGGGAGGAGCTCCGCTGTCTGCAAACTGTGACACCCTTCCCTCCATATCCCCTACCATTTTAATTACATCCTAGTGATCAACATTTGGGGCCAGAGGGGGGAGGCGAGGGGTCTTCCTGTGTCCCTGTTTCTGGGTGCTATCTGGGGTGGGGGGGATTGGTCTGCGTGCTTGGGGTGGTGTAGTCAGCGTAGGTGGGGGGCCTTCTTGTCCTGGGTGCCGCACACTGGTCCCCCCAACCACCAACTCCATCCCTACTTTGAGTGACTGCGTCAGTGAGTGAGTGAGTGAGTGAGTGAGTGAGTGAGTGAGTGAGTGAGTGAGTGAGTGAGTGAGTGAGTGAGTGTGTGAGTGAGTGAGCATGTCTGATTTTGTATGAATCTGGATGGGGCTGGGTATCCTCTACCTTTCCATTCTATTCCTGTGTGGGTGGGGTAATGCTCTTCCCCCCACTCGCCCTTCCTCACTGCTGCACTCACCTGAGTGTATCGGTCCGACCCTGCTGGCTGTCCAGGGTCACCTGTCCCTCTCGGGTGTCGAGCAGGCTCTCCGCTAGGCGGTGGGGGCGCTCGGGCATTTAAGCCCTGGATTCTGGTGGCAGTGGCCCTCTGTGTTGATGGATGAGCATAATTCATGTAAGACGTACATCGCAATTTCTGCATGCTCACGCGTAATTATAAACTATAGAGATTACAATACTGTAACTGTGCCGATCTGTTTATTAATAACATCAAGGTTGCCTCATATTTTTTTGTTTTTTTTGTTTTTTGTGCTGCAGTCCTTGCTGTCTTTGCTCCGCTTTCTGCTAATTATATCACCACAGGTAAAATTCATTGCCATTTTGCAGTTTCCCATGGATGCTTCAGGAGCGATCTGGTGGCAGCTAGTTTTTGGGCTCCGTTGTTTTTTTTGTTTGTTTTTGTTATAGTTTGTTTGTTTGCTTGTTTCTATTTCAGTATTGATTTTTGGTGTGTGTATTTGTTCCACACACAAACACACAAACAAACACACCCCAGTAATGTTTAGCTTTAGAATGTATATAACACCTCAGAAATCAATTAACGATTAAGGTATGGGTAGCAAGGGAGGCTCTATATTATTAAAGCCTCGCTTGGAAAAGCAAATCTGTTAAGCACAACTATGGCAGCAAGAAACCCATTCTACTAGCCATGATGCTGAACAGGAAAAGGGGGGGATTTAAAATAAATAAATAACTAAATAAAATTAACTGATTTCTTAAACTGGTATGAATGTATGATTGCAATTAAATTACTTTCTCGTAATTAGCTTTAAGATGACGTGTTGTAAATTGGCACTGTAGAAATAAATTAAACTGAATAAAAATTAGAATTATTCTCTGCAGTAATACTGACTGCACTCACCTGCAGCCAGACTGGCCCCTGGGATGCAGAGCTGGGGGCCCGGGGACTTGTATCGTTCCGCCCCGGCTGGCTGTACAGGGTAACCTGTCCCTCTGGGGTGTCAAGCAGGCTCTCCGCAAGGCGCTGGGGGCGCTCATGCGCTTGAGGCCTGGATTCTGGTGACAGTGGCTCTCTGTGTCCCTGGCTAAGCATAATTCATGTAAGACCTACATCACAATTTCTGCATGCTCACGCCCAATCACACACTAAGGAGATTACTAAACTTTAACTGTGCCGATCTGTTTATTAATAACATCAAGTTTGCCTCATATTTTTTTATATTTATTTGTTTTTTGTGCTGCATACATTACTGTCTTTGCTCTGCTTTCTGCTAATTATATCTCCACAGGTACAATTCATTGCTATTTCGCAGTTTCCTATGGATGCTTCAGGAGCGATCTGGTGGCTCCGTTGTTTCGTTTGTTTGTTTTGTTATTGTTTGTTTGTTTGCTTGTTTCTATTTGAGTATATATTTTTGGTGTGTGTATATGTTCCCTTAGAAACTATGAAAATATGACCAATGACAGCATTTTAATTCCCTTGAGGTTTAAAAAGGATTTCTTTAATTAAACATTATGGTTGTGATTGCTTTTATTTAAAGACACCCATCCTCCTGACTCCAGTTTCACTTTAGCTACATTCACAAAACAGCTTAATGCAACCAAAACCTGGCTTTTTTTCATAGCACTGTGAACAACCCTGTTGCAATGTTTTCAACCAAACAAATTTCTATTGGTAGTACTAATTAGGATATGTACCTGATAGTTTTTTAATGTTCCTGCATGACATGAAACAAGCATCATAATTATGCCCCAGAAGTAAACAGTGGCTTAAGCAAGCAGTGTTAGATTCTTCTTTTGAAACTTTTCCTGGCTTCCTTCATCTTGTTATGAGCTTGAGAAAATTGGGTCGGCTCCCATTGCTCAACAACTTTGAAACTGATCCACAGACGGCGTCATCCACTTTTATTTACATAAACATTGCACTCCCATTTGACGTCTATGTTCATCCTCTTCGCATGCAGGTCTTTTTGGAATTATAAACACATTCACATAGAAGTTTGATGGCAGTTGCAATTAACTTTTTACCTAAGTGGAATCACTCATAATCGTTGTTCATCGGTCTTTACTTGGATTTCTAAAAAAACACTTTTACTATAGTTAAGTTATAGTGTTGTTGAATTACCCCAAAAACCATGTGCTTGCACATCTAGAAAGAGATTGTGTCCTGACAAAACTAAATGAGTTATACAGACTGTTAAAGTTTTATTGATCTGACTCCATGTGATTCATTTTTAGTTTGACCTGTTGTCAACCTCATAACTGGACGAAAACTAGGCAGTTCTTTAAAAAGTAATTAGACCAACAAAGTTGATAACAGCATTTTAAATACAACAAAGTGACGTGAGATGACTGAAACCTTACTGGAAGCACTTTCCTCACATTCTCAATTGCATTTCCACTTAGTCTTCTTGATGTGTTATTTATTCTGTGTCTTTGCTGCTATATCTGATGACAAGAAAAGCCACAGTAAGCATAAATACTCTGAGAAGGCAAGAAAGATACAGGAACAAACACATGTAAAACCACAAAATAAACAGACATGGTTTCACACAGATCCTTCAGTAAGAGGCAATAAATAATTTGTGTGAAGATATTATACAACAGTGCTTTAGATTGAACTTATTGTTTTGTTTCTGAGGGTTCAATGGACCAATGTTTTACAGTTACAATAATAATTATGCCTATTGAACCTTTTCAAATTCATTTTATCAATCATCACAAATATAGGGTTAATGTAGTAAGAGTGCATTAAAATAAATTAACTGGGGATACTTACAGATGATATTTGCTGGAAACCTCACATCAACAAACAGTTGTACCAAAGTATTTCAGATTTTGCCAAAGTATAATTTTCCCACATCCTGTATTAAATTAAATTATTAAATTATTTTACAATATCTAAACTTTTTTACTGAAGTGTGCGGTGAGCTGCTTTCATATGTCATATTTGTTTTATGTGCTCTCCCCAAAGCTTATCTTTGTTTTTTCACAAGGCTGTAAACAATTAGTAATACATCTCCCAAAAAAAGAAAAAAAAACGGTTTCCCCTTCATCTCTGTTTTGGTGTTTCTTGTTCTACTGAGATCAGCAACTTGGTAGCCTACCTGTTTGGCTGTTGTGCGGAGTTGATGGGTAGAGAGCGACCAAGCTGGATTGTAAGTCCTTGTCACTCGTAATAGTATTTAATATAACAGAATTTTTACTGTGCTTCTTTGTGAAGCTATTTGAAAACAAGCTAATTTGCTTGGTTTTGTCATGTTTGAGTTTCATATTAGCTGTCATCTGTGTCTGTCTCATTCATTGCTTGATTGAAAAGCTTTTGTGCCAAAAAAATGTTATTCATTTCATTGGATCACTTGCTGGCGACGATGCAGCCTGTGGCTAGGCTCAACTGCTGATTGGTCGTGAAGCTTTAACTCAAAGCTTTCCTCGGCCGATGAACTGTAAGAGTAATAAACTAATGCTGGTTCCAAGGGTGAGGCTAGGTCTAAAATGGTTGGGCCCTGTCCTCTACCATGTTTGAATTTGGATCAGGGTGTGTTCGATGTGACTTTCAAAGTCAAAGTCACTTTATTGTCAATCAACTATGCAACTGTACATTGCACAGAGACTGAAATTGCCCTTATTGACATATCAATACAAATAGGAATCTTACAGTTGTGCACACATTTTTTCAACAGTGATCTTACTCCATGGGCTTTTTTAAAGCAGATTTAAACAAGCTAAATTCAGGGTTTTCTCTTTCAGCAATAAAACACTCAAAAAATGTCTGATGCTTAGATTGTTAACTTAATTTTTTTTATTTGTTAGAATCCTTACCATTACCTTAATGAAGAAACAAAATTATGTTGTTATTAGAGGTTAAAAAGCATGTTTGATTTACAGCCAATAGCCAATCCTTGTTGTTCTCACTGACATTGTGGCCATAAAAGCAGATGAGGGACTTTTAACAACAGACTTGGGTCTAGAGTATATTTTTGTTATTACTCCAAACCTTATGTTGTACAAAATTGCTTCACATGCAAAATCATAATGACAAATGATTCAACTGATCTAAAGTTATTCCAAAAATTTTAACTTGTGGCCCCAAGGTAATGTTGTGGAGACTGGTGACCCCTAAACGCACATTCCAGGATTGATTTATATTTATTAGAAAATATAGTTTGAAATAATTGTATGTACAATAAAATCAGTTTATTAAATAAAATAATAATAACTTAATTTTACAATTGAAATATTTTATAACAATAATTAAGTAAGATATTTGATAGTATTTTTGTTCATGAAATGAATAAATATACGATCAAATGTCTAATTAATATTTGTAAAATACATAATTGTATATTTCATTTAGTAATTTTGTGTTTGTTTTTGTTTTTTTCATTTTAACCCCTCACACACCTAAGGGGTCAAATGACTATTATTGTGAAATCCCTTACCTGATCCCCACATTGGGACCCCCTCTTTTAATAGATCAGTATATATGTATGTATATGTATGTATATAATATCATACATGGTTATGTGTGCATGTTCATCTATTATATAATCCATTGAGTTTTTACATCATACAGTTTGGTCTCATTATGTAGGAATACATTAGAACACATGTGTTTAGAATGTTGTCACGGCAACATGTGGGCGGGGCTACATGGAAATGATGCCTTTAATGATGTCACTGAATCCTTTGATCCAAAGCCATAGTCATCATAGATTCTGTTAGGCTTCAGTTTGTGTGATAACCTGACAGAGACTACATCTTTGACCGGGTTCTCTCCGTAATTGTCTGAAAACTTGAACACGGAGTTCTAGCTAAACAAGAATGGCTGAAAACGATCAGAAAATCTTTGATGTTGAAAAGGTTCCTGGACTTTCCTTTCCGCAGGAAAAACATAACGAGACCGTTTTAGGCAAAGTCCTCTCTCTTCTTAAAGAAGCGACCAGTTTGTTTGAAGAGAATGAGGAATTGACCACGCAAATGGGACAAATTAAGAAGACAACAGGGGACACAGAATCTCTTGAAAAAGATTACCAGTTCCTATCAAACCAAGTCCTTGTTTATCGTAAGATAAATGACAATTTGAAAAAGGAATTTAATGAGTTGAAATTAAAATTGGAGGCTCAAGCAACCCTGAGGGAAAAATATAGAAAGAAACAGAAAAAAGTTGATGATTTGGTTCGAAGCAATCAGTCATTGGAAAAAGTAGTTAAGGACCTAAGTTCAAAACTAGTGGATCCCGCTGTACTGAAAAAAAAAATACAGACAGCAAAAGAAGAGGAAGAAATACTGGTAGGAAAAAGTGTGTGGTTGGAAATTGATATTGATGACATTGAAAAACGCCTTTCAGAACAAGAGGAGCTGTACAAAAAGTATGAAATGATGGAACAGAACAACAAAAACCTAAAAACTAGCAACATAAATTTGCACAAAAACCTTGAAGGGATAGAGGACAAACTCTGGCAAGATGAAAAAGATTTCATGATTTCTTACACCCAAAATCTCCAGGTTAAAATCCACCAGCTCCAAAAACAGCACAAGGCTGAAAAACAATGGATTGACAAACTGGAAAATATTAAAAGTCACTGCGCAGCTATTACTCATATTGACAGCGAGCTTCAGAAAGAACATGAGAGACTCAGCGGGGAACTTAGGAAAGCTAAAACATTAAAGAACAACCACAGTGAAATGTATTCTGCTGTTCAGGCTAAGGAGAACGAAAACTTTGCTCTAGCCCTGGAAAATCAAAGACTTAGTAAGAAACTAGAGGGTTTTAAAAGCATGGAGGACAAACAAGAAACATCCAGCAAAAACCTGCAGGAAACATCAGCCTGTCTAACAAACACAGAAGAACGACAGACTGAAGAAAACTCCAGGATCGATCGTTCTAGAGACCTCAGTTCCTCACCTGTCCACTATGTAGATCAGACAACAATCTCGACCAATCAGGGGCGAACCAGTGCAAACACTAGCTGTGACGGAAGTGAGGAACAGCCATCCAATCAGAGGAAGAGTTGGAAGAATATGTCACTTTACAATATGTTGTTTGCCATACCCAAAACCGCCTACTATTACTTTCTTGGCAGAGGATAAAGTAACCCAAACAACCCCCCCAACGCCATTCCCTCTACAAACATATATACACACACACACACACACACACACACGCACACACACACACACACACTAATGCATATGTAACGCATCAATGAGTCAGACAAGCAAAATAGTTAGTCAATAGACAAAGACTAATCACACCAAATGTAAAAAAAAAAAATAACATCCTGGGTTCTCTCCGGGCGCTCCGGCTTTTCCCTAAAAGCTCCATGTTAGGTGATGTTAATATCTTTGAATTGCTCTTTAGCAGTCAGCCTTATTTGTAAATAAACTTGACTGCAGACACAATTCTATTTTACCAATTAAAAACAAATTACCTGAAAAACTACTGTATTATTTTCTGTACTAGGTCACTTGTAACAAATTTTAAGTATTAAATAAAACAAATTATTTATTTACTTTATTTATTTATTATAAGCCGCTCAGGGGAGCGTTTGCTTACAGAAAGAAGGTTTTGTGTTTGATCTCTGCCAAGACCTTTTCGTGAGGATTTTGCTTTTACTCTCTGTAATTGATTGGCTTCTCTCTGGGTGCTCAAGGCAATCTACAGGGTTTTATTCAATAAAAGACGTTTCAAACTAGTTTGAGTAACAATATTAACTTGATGTTCTCTTTGATAACTGAAAAGTTGTATGATTGGAAGGAAATTATTTTTCTTTTATAGGATCTTGTTATGCCATATGTTGTAGCTTGGCGGTAAAATAAACTTAAATACAGAAATAAATAAATAACCTTAATTAAACTTAATTTTTCTGATCAATCAAAAAACAAACTGAATCAATGGTTAGAATGTTACAAAATATTAAAAGTTTAAAGTGTTCACAGTGTTAAAGGGCTGAAACATTACGTTCAGGGTTATCTGTAACAGGTTTTCCCTTTTGTTGTTGTTTTTTTGATAAATAAATTAATATTTTCTATAGACAAAATTACAGACATTGACAACAGTAATCATCCCCTGATCAAAAGACCGCAGACCTTGAAGGAGCACTGAAAGCACAACCCAGAACGTACAGAGGAAGCAGATGAGGTGTTGAGTGGTAATTTATCACAGTACCCACAGAGCTCCTTACTACTGGTTTCTGAGTTTTTTTCATGCTGGTGGCCCAGCTGTGTAGGTGAGATGTTTTATAAACTAATAATCCTCTTATCAGGTTCATCTGCTTCTGCTCTCTTTACGCTACACTACACCTAAGATACACACTCTCCTCACCTGTGCGTAACAATGCACGGTTCAGCACCTTTGTTATCTGATGGTGCCGTGCGTTTTCCCTGCCAGCCTCATGAACCTCAGCTGGAGACACACAGCTGCATGCATGAAGAAGTAGGAAAAACAAAAACTATGTTTAAGCAAACTTGCAAAATGCAAAGCAATAAACTAAGACAGGTAGATAAAGCATATGTTTTAATCATTTTTATTTTATGCTTTTTACACTTTTTATTAGCAAACATGACAGCAAAGGCAAGTAAATTAGCCAAAAAAAATTAATTCTCAAATAAGAAAAGAACTACGTTAACATATTTTAACCCAAATGAAATTAAACAGTAAAAAAAGTAATTTTGGTAACTCAAGCACTGGAAAACTGATCATTAAAAGGTGAACTTTTTTTGGTATTTTAAGGAAAAAAATCATAAAACAACTAACAGAACAATTAAAAGAACAACGGAAACCAGTTACAAAAGAACATATTTTAGGCTAAAGAAACACTTTCTATATAAGCTCTATTTCACATCTATTTGCAGAAATTCATGCGAATTTATTTTAAAACAGGGTAAAATATTTCTGGTAACAGTTTATGGCTTTAACTGTATATTCAGATGACTGCCAAATGACACAAAAGGTTTAGCGGGTTGAAAATATTGGGGCATAAAACAAGAGTCCCTTTTACACAAACTGTAAATGTGTCTCGTGTAGTTTTGGTTAAAACCTGCTTTTCTTCATTGGGTTGCATATGACTGAAGTAAAAATAGAAGGTATGGTGTAGTAAAAGTATCCCTAAAAAGACATTTAACATCATGCCAGATATGAATCAGAACAAGGATCAATATAATTTTTTAACCCGTAGTGGGACATTGCATTTTTGTAGTAGCAATATAAAACCTATCCAGTGGAATTTTTAAAGTTATTTACATCTTTTTAAACAATAAATTGTGTGCAATAATTATTAATGCACATATGTATACACAAATTGCACAAAGCATTTTACTGGTGAACAATTGTGTCAAATAGGAAGTAATAATTGACTTCGATGACCACAGTTAAAAAAGATAAACTTGTGGCCATCTGCAAATTCTCACCCAATTTTTTAAGGCTCCATTGTTGTCGCTTGCTTGTTTATTGTATTTTTGTATTGTCTCAAATTGTCAAAAATAAAATAAATTAAGACATTAGGTCTGCCTGCCCCAATACATACTATCAGGCAAACATATTGTTCTCTGATCCTATTGCTTATCCTCAAAGGAATGCCGATGTTCTAATGTGTGGGCTAGTTCCTGTGGTATACCTTGCATTGATGAGCATTTTCACATTTCCCATAAAATATCAAGAGAATGCTTTTAGAATCGTATGTGAGCTGGTGGATCCGTCTCTCCAATACTGGATCTTGATTAGCACTTCGATCCAGGAGTTTAAACTGTCATCAAGATGGTTCAGGAAAACACGTTTCTTCCTGGTTCTCCTATTTGCTTGTTGTAGCACTGCTAACGCATCCATGGCACTGAATTGTATACAAATGTTACCACAGTATTTATATATTTACTGCACATATCTTATATTTTATCAAGAATCAGTTTATTTATATAGCGCCAATTTACAACAGGTGTTGTCTCAAGGCACTTCATAGAAAATCAATTAAAATCAAA
>JAVLVB010000211.1:683170-696449 GCA_032876305.1 Orestias chungarensis
GGGGGTTTGAAAAGACAGAAAGCTAAATTAGAAGCACAGGATACTGAAATAAAAGAGTTTATAGCAGCAGTTGTAGAACGTCACTGGAAGCATCTCAGCCCATGTTCTCATCCAAGAAGCTGTCTCAGCTAACAGAACGCCAGCCCAGGTGTGGTTACTATGGAGAGAAGAACACTAAGAGAAAACAAAAGGTTAACAACGTTGAAATAACGGTAACTAAGTAGATTGGACAAAGGAAGAAAGTAGCAGAGAGAGAAGTGGTCAGATTGTCCTCCAGCAGTCTAAGCCTATAGCAGCATAACTACAGAAAAACTTAAATAACTTAACCCTATAGACTTTCCCTTCTGCCAACCCACACAACACTCTCACCTCTTTGTCACCTATTACTGAATGTGACCTCATCAAAATCTTTAGCAATATCAACCTTGCCACCTGCTCCCTGGACTCCATTCCATCTGCCATAGGTAAAGCCTCTCCAGTAGATCTCACTACAACTCAATTAATAACTGCACATCCCACACCATTCCGGTCACCCATGGTGTACCCAAAGGTTTGTTGCTTGGTCCCCTTCTGTTTTTTTTTTTGTTTGTTTGTTTTTTTTGTACATGCTGGACACATAATTTACAAACATCAACTGCACTTCCACAGCTATACCGACAATATCCACCTTTACCTCTCCATCTAATCGATCTCCCCTTAAACTGTATTAACCATTGCAAACTGTTCCTCTGCAATAAAACTTTGTATGACCACCAATTTTCTCAAACTCAACTGCAATAAATTTGAAATCATGATTATCGATCCTAAATCCCTCCTCCCTTCTACACAGGACTTCTCCATCACCATCGACAACCAAAAAGTCACCCCCTCCCCACAATTTAGGAGCCTTGGTATTATCTTTGACCCAACTCTCTCCTTCAAACCCCACATCTGCCATGTAAGTGAAACATCCTTCTTTCACATATGAAACATTGCCTATCTACCTCCTTTACTCTCCACCTCTGCTACTGCAACACTCATTCATGCTTTTATTTCATCCAGACTCAACTACTGCAATAGCCTCCTCTATGGGCTCCCTTCCTCCAATTTACAAAAACTGCAATACATTCAGAACACCGCTGCCCGCCTCCTCACTCACACCCGCTCTAGAGACCACATCACCCCTGTCCTCCAACAGCTTTATCGGCTCCATAAAGCAACACATCCACTTTAAGTTCCTGCTCATAACCTACAAAGCTCCTCATAACCTAGCTCTGCCATATCTCACAGCCCTTCTTCAACACCACTGCCCTCCCCACTGGCTGAATTCTGGTTACTTCAACCCCTAAATCCTATTGTAAAATCCAAACACCGGACCTCTGCCCACCTTCAAAATATCGCTCAAAACTTACCTGTTTAATTCTGCATGTGACACATAACCATTCATGTTTTCCCTCCTGACATATCTAACTTATATTATTATTTTTTATGTAAAGCATCTTTTAGTTTCCTTTTGAAAACTGCTATATACATTTGATTTGTTATTATTATTATTATTATTATTATTATAAACCCTGATCTCAGTCAAATTCAAAATTGCCCATGCTCTGTCATAGAGTTACATTGTGTGATTCTTTTTTTAAATTTTGGACTCCACAATGCATTTCGATAGGCTTAGTGAGGGCTCGCCCCAACATGATTACGTAATGCGCACTGATGCGTGCTAGGAGACCCACAGCATGCACCCTTGTCACGGGAACGCCAGACTAACATTGACAACATGGCTAGAACTTGAACTCCATTCAGTCATTGAGGGATTTACCCTTTAGTTGTCAAAACAATGTGCACAAATTGGATTTAAAATAATTTGGTACACTACAGACCAAATTTAAACATCAAACAGGTTTTAAAAAAAGTTGAGAAAACAAACTGTCACAGATTTATTGTGTTGTATTCTCCAAATGTTGAATTGTAAATAGTTGTATTAATTCCATATTGGCTGTTAATTGTATACTGTATATGTCCTGGAAACGTTTGATTAATTACAGTTATAATATCCATCCATCCATTTTCTGTACACCCTTGTCCCTATTGGGGTCGGGTGGGTCTGCTGGCACCTATCTCCAGCTTACAACGGGCAAGAGGCAGGGGTACATCCTGGACAGGTCGCCAGACCATCGCAGGGCAACACAGAGACATACAGGACACACAACCCCTCATACACACACCTAAGGACAATTAAGAGTGCCCAATCAGCCTAACAGTCATGTTTTTGGACTATGGTAGGAAGCAAGAGTACCTGGAGAGAACCCACGCATGCACAGGGAGAACTTACAAACTCCTTGCCAAAAGACCCAAGATGGAATTGAACCCAGAGCCTTCTTGCTGCATGGCAACAGTGCTACCCACTGTGCCGCTTCTTTAATTGCAGACAGTTTTGTTTTATTTACCTATTAGTTAATTACATGATATGCCATGGGGGAAGTGTTTCAGTGTATTTGAGATTATCACTATAAGCTTCATATAGTTATTAAAAAATACTGTACAGTTTGAATAATTCATGCCTGATGTTACATCTACAAACAAGGAATCTTACCCATCATCACAACAGTTGCCCCGCCAGAGTTATTTGTCTGAAGTCACCACTGGTTTGATATACAGTGATGTTGAATGTCTTAGTAGAATTAGTGTGGCAGCACGGCTACAATTCCCTAGGTTTTTCCAAAACAAGCAGATGCATGGGAGACAGAGTTTACCTTTATGTGGAAAGTGGCTGTAAAGCAGCTTCATGCAAACATTATAAATACTGTAAGACAGTAAATAAAACTATTAAAATTAACAGTTTTTCAGCTTGTTGCACAATTTCCAGTTTACTGTAAGCTGTGAGATGAAAAGCTGTAAAACAGATTGTGATTTTACCTCGAAAACAGGCTCATTAATTTTTTTTTTTTATACTATTGTCTTGATTCTGAATCTGGGTTGCATTCCAGATATAATAAATAAATTCAAGTTTTGTAATTGCGCTGCTCAGGGTGGCAGCCTGTTGGAGTAACTCTTTTATTTATCTTGTGATTTTATTTTTTTTAAATAAAAATTAGAAACAGAAATGTTTTGGACAAATATGCTTTCCAGTTTTGGTCACTCTGAAGCTGGAAGATTGTTTGCTGATATTTTCATTTTTTTCCTTGCCCAGCACCTGCAGCATCCAAAATGAATATTTGAAAAAACTATAATAATAAAAGTTTTGACGAGACTTAATTTACCATTGGGATCATAATAATTCAAATAATTTTGCCTACCAGCCCTTTTTTCAATTTCAGTAAAGGATAACCAAAATGAATTATTATTTAGTTTGTTTTTTCCACTGAAATTTGGGTAACAGCCTCTAATATTTTAAGGTTTGCGGCTGGGGGTGGTTGTATTTGCACCAAAGCCACAAATGGTGGCACAATTTCCAGTAACACAGGCACCTGCTGACATACAATGAAAATTATATGACCAATTACCCTGACATACATGTCTAGACTGTGGGAAGAAACCAGAGAAGAAAAAGAAAAATCCAAATATAAACAAACATGGGAATTCTTCCAACCTTCCCCCCGGCTTTGAGACAATAACGTTGCCCAATTCAACACTGTTCTCAAGGTTTCCATTCAAAACAAGAAATGTGAGAATGTCGGGTAAATTTACATTGTCTGCATTAATTAAATTAACAAAATATAAGTCCACTGAACAAATGCCTTTCAACCTTAAAATCATTCATACTTTAGATAAACTTCCCAGGTCCTATTTGTTTAGCTTATATACATATTTTAAATTAATATCAGTTACATCTTATCCCTTACCTTGGAAACAGCAAAGTTTCCTCTAGATAAAATACTACATGTTTGGTGGTTTCTGTAGATACTGGTGTATGGATGTGTTTAGCAAAGGGGCAACAACTGCAAGTATTGACAGGAAACCTTTGTACATCTGTCAAAGCAGATGTACAAGTTAAATTGACTTTTGTTATATAGTACTTTCCTAATCAAATTTGACCAATCAAAGCTCTTTACACTAAAGCCACATTCACCACAGATACATGCATCTGTAGGCAACTTAGTTTTAGATAACTTGCCCAGGGGCAGCTAGAATTGAACCTAAAACCTCCTGATTACAAGACGGCCATTCTACCTGGTGCAACCCAGTCACCCCATTGGGAAAATACTGTTTTTTCCAATCTGATTTGATGTCATCTTATCTAATCTGATGTACGTGTTAGTAAATCATTTGCCAGTTGAAACATAGAGAACATAATCAAATTTGAGTCAAAAAGGAACTATGAAGGAGCTGATGGCTATGTAAATGCCATCAGCTGTTCCCTTAGAAATCAAAGCTATCATCAGATCATCACAGCCATCAATCAGAGCTGATGGCTAACATTTCTAGAGTAAGAAAAACATAAAGGGACCCATCTATAAATTGTTAGAATATTAATAAATAGCTTTTTAAACATTTGGTCAGTACTTTTTGAAACTAAATGATATTGAATTGAAGCAATTATCTATGCAATACGGTACTACACAGATAAAAACTGCTTTGGTTTGATCAAATAAAAAAATTCCAGCTATGGTGTTACTTTCCAATTATCTATTTATGTGGCCTTTTACATTCTAGAGGTAACAGGGCCACAGAGGTATGGTGGGCTGAATTTGGCCTCCTGTCCCTTGAATTGAGCAGTTGTAGCATAGAGCAGTAGATTCTGACCCGCACAGTTACATTGCCAGAGCCTGGCGATCACTTCAATATTCAAGATTTATTTATTGTCATTTGTATTAGATGAGAGTACATGAAAACGAATGAAATTCCAGTTCCAGTACACCCATCCATACAAACGTCACAGTACATACATGAAGAGACAGGTGACTGAGGCCATGCAACTAATAAGCCTTTACGTGAGGAAAAAGATGCCACATTAGGAGAGGTGAGAGGGAAAAAACCACAGAGACAATGCGGTGAAGGCAGTGTAGAATGTGTTAGTGTGTATGTGTGTGTACGTGTGTGTGTGTGTGTGTGTGTGTATGTCTGAACTGGCATTCCGTGTCCTTGAGGATGTTATCAATCAGTCCATTCTGAACTGTTCCACAGATGTCACGGGAAGGGGAGTGCCACAGGCCACTCTGCATAATGTTTACAAAACTTCCATGAGCAGTTGAGGATAGCAGACCATCCAGGTCGGCCAAAGGGAGAGGAATCAGGAAAACAATGCTTTGTTTGAGTTAGGCAGAATCTTGTTTTTCCGTTTGCCTTAAGTCTCTAGCTGGATCTACTCAACGGCGAAATCCAAATAGTCAAATTCCAGGTTCATTCCGCCAATCTGAGAAAACGACTTTCTCCAAGATTTACCCCTGTCAGTTTGTGGTTCTGCTTTCCCAACTTCTTAGAGTGTTGATCACACTGCAGGTTCCTTCACAACAGCCGGGCAGCGTCACAATGGATAGAACAGTTGCCAGCGTTCTCCAAATTTGTTGATATGCCAGGTAACCACCAACTCCATAAAGCAGAATCCTGTTATCAGAATTCCAGTCATGTACAAATCTTCTTACACATTATCATTATTTCCTTCTATTTATTTGAAATAAAGATAGCGTGAAATCTTCATATGTATTTTAAAATGTATGTATTTTATAAAAAAGTAATTTTTTATGTTAATCGGGAAAGTTATATTACATTATTTAATGTTACTCTTAGTGATTTTATTTATTTCCTGATCTACTTATTTTCAGTTTTGTCCCTTTTGGATCTGCTTGTACCTCAGAGAATTCTATAATTCTGAAAATCATCTTACGAATCCCCACTTTGTCTAACAGCCCTTTTGGGGAAACTGAACCCCAAATTGGGAACCCCTGGCCAAGAGTTTTCTTTTTTATCTACATAAGTTTGTAATATCTCTCATTGACTTCTGTCTGGTCTACTTAAAAAGGTTGTATAGCTCTGTTTAGACTAAAGCTGTGAAATACCTGCTTATTAGGGTTATCCTATTCCTAACCCCAGTATTGGCCTATCCAAAGACTAGAGCCCACCTGGCTTGTTTGAGGTTCGGTCTGTTCGCAGGGTTCAGGTTCTTATCATCAGTTCAGAAGAGAAACTGTTCTTTTTTTTCTACTCCAACCAATATTGTCATTGTCCCAAGACGATCTCGACAATCACTAATCTCCCATGGCATTTATGCTCCATGACTTAAGAAATGATATAAAAACATCCAGTCTTGATAAACAGATTAGGCTCAACCTTTGGCAAGAAACTTGTCTGTTTTTTGTATCTTTCCCATTCTTAAATAATGCACAATAAACTATTATTAGGAATTTACATAGCTTTTACAGATGATTTAATAAGATGTAATGTAATAAACTGGTACAAATAAATCCCATTAACTTTCATCCTCTTTAGTGAGGCAAGCAGCTTTACTGCTGTCACTAACGGCTGTTGGAGATCTGAGAGTTTTTATCTGTTCTGCCCAAGGAGCGTAAAGCTGTGGGCTGTGGGCTTTGATTCATGCCACCAGCCTCTTCTGTTTGTGTTTATTAATAAGATGGCTCTGAGTGACAGCCATGCTTATTTCACATGAAAGTTTTACACCAAACCCTATTCTATCATCAGTTAAGCTTGTCAATTTGCTTGATGGACCTCCCCACCTTTAATGTTGAGCAATTTATTTCCACAGCCAACTCTGTTCTCCCATGGCCAAAAGGAACAAACTGTCGTGAGAAGACCTAACAACCAAAAGAAAAGCATTTGGAACAAAACCAAATGTATTTTTTTCTCCTCTCCGGTTTCACTGATTATTCATTGTACGCTAGCTTCTACAAAATTTACTCATGGGTGCATCATTAAACAATGTGACACCATGAACAAATTCCACAGTCAGTAACTGACAATTTTTTCGGTTCTGAATGCATGTGACTCGATATCCGTATGACCACATCTTTAGTTCTCAATAAGACCGAGTCCAGAAAGAAACTGGGCCAAGAGTAACCATCTCTGGCTGCAGTGAGGAAGCAAGGCCATGACTAACAGGAACCACAATCATCATTCCGCCGCTGCTAACCTGGAAATAAATACAGCTGAACAAGTCTGCTGACCAAAAACACCTTCCAGATACACATGCATAGACGAGGAGCTGACCTGCCGAAAAACAATCAGAACAAGCCTTTAAAAACACAGAAAACGTCCGTCCCTAAAACTCCAGTACTGTAGAAGCATCAGATGCAGGAGGACATCTGTTACTTCTAAAGTGTTATGTAATTGTTGTTAAATGTGGTAAAAGATACAGTGATAAGATAAATGCATAAATATCTTACAAATAATCAAGAATGTGTTTATTTATATAGAGCCAAGTTACAACAGATGTTGTCTCAAGACATTTTACAAGACAATCAATTCAAATTATGGATACATCATTACAAATAAGTTTAAAAATGTTTCCAATCTAAGGGAACCCAGCCGATTGCATCATGTCATTGATTTGCAGCATTCACTCCTCCTGAAGCAGCACACTGAAATATTGCCTTGTGTTATCGTTGACTTTACAGCAATCCATCATACTGAGCATGCATGTAGCCACAGTGGAGAGAAAAAAACTCTTTACGGTGACAACCTCCAGCAGAACCTGGCTCAGTACAAGCAGCTGTCTGCCACGACTGACTGGGGGTTAGAAGACACAGAAGACTCAAATCGATGCAGAGAGTTTATAGCAACAGTTGTAGAACCTCACTGCCAGCATCTCAGCCGATGTCCTCCTCTAAGACACTGCTTCAGCTAACAGAACGCAAGAGCAGAAGTATCTACTATGAACAGAAGAACACTAAGAGAAAACAAAAGGTTAACAAGGTTGAAATAATGGCAATTGACGCAGATTGGACGAAGGAAGAAAGTAGCAGAGTGAGAAGGGGTCAGATTGTCCTCAAGCAGCCTAGCAGCATAACTATAGAAATAACTTATATAACCTAACCCTGTAGAGTGAGACATGAAGAAAGTAGAACCAAAGGAAACTGTCTGTCTAGACTGAGTTCTTCCCCCAACCTGATTAGGTTGTCTTCTCTACCTCTTGCTAACAATAAGCTTTATCAAACTTTGCTTTTACTCATTGAATGCTTGTATGACATTGACTGCTATGCTAGCTAGGCCAATCAGAGGCTAATCACATACCTCTCTTTGAGAACAAGTGGGTTACAAATTGACACCCAATTTGGTGTGTTCTTTTTCTTGTTTCAATCCAAAAAATATATATTTTTCTAGGCGTCAGATGTTTTGCTTCACTATCGTTCCTCTGTCGACTGCTACCGAAAAGCATCCTGGTCAGTTGGGATAAAGCAGGAACCAACCATTTTATGCTGAAACTGGGATTTCGATCTGGGAGCAGTAAAGTTTAACATTTAGGGTCAAAAACAAACAAACAGCAGGGGTCCCAAAATCTTTTCAGGCTTCAAAAAAAAAGTGCCTTTTTTGGGGGGTTTGCTGCTGGTAAGGGGCCCTTGGATTGTTCTTTTCCCCTCGAATAGGGTGTTCTTGACAAATGTAATCCATCAAATTCCTAGCTTGGACCAGCTACACAGCAAAATTATTATTACCAAAGAAAAAAAAACTTTTTTAAAAGTCTCTTAAAAACTTTATTAGAAATATCCATGATTTTGCTCATAATGGACAGTATAACTCCTCAAATAAAAACAATCAGATTGAATTTTTTGTAGCTCTAGAGGAGCCCAGATGTCTGGTAAAATAACCCTGATGGTGTCACTCTGGTGACCTCAGCTTGGAAACAAGAAGCAATGGGGTATTAACAAGGGTGTGGAGTTCAGAGAGAGCACTTTTCATCTGGCCCGGAGAGCCAAAATGATTCAAAGGAATTGTTATTGATTACTACCTGATACAAGTGGAAATCCATGATTTTGTTTATTTATAAGGTTTTTCCAGAAAGTGAACAACCATAAATAATTTCTGAGTTATTTAGCTCATTTAGAGGCATGTGCAGCCCAGTGGGAGCTAAAAAAAAAAAGAGGGGGGTACAACAGCACAACTCTTCCTCCATCTTGTTATGATCCTGTGACGACGAAGTCTGCCCACATTGCTCACCAACTTTACAAACCATCCACAGATGTAAGCCTCCATTGTTACTTTCATATAAATCACGCAAATTCTGTGTATCTTTCCACCTGGGCTCATTTAGACAAAACTCTGAGGGCGATCGCCATTGTTTGAAAAACTACACAAAAGAAATTGGATCTCAATTGAGGATCTATAACTGCTTTGTGAATATATTCTAAAAAAAGCTGAAAGTATTTATTTCCGACCCGTCCCAGCCTTAGAGATGCATGTCTCATGTCTTATCAGAAACAAACATCCTCATTGAATTAAAGTCCTTCCAAAATGAAATCCACGTTGTGTATAAGTACGTTTAGGGGTTAACTGTAAAATAATTTCTGTGAAAGTTAGGGACAGATGTAAATGTTCTGCAATACATTTATTTTATACAGTCCATGGCAGCATCTGTTGTAAGTTTGGGATGAGCTCTGATCCACAGCCCATTAGAGCTGCTTGGTGGAACCGTGCTGCCTGGGCCTGTATGACCCATGTCCCTTTCTCTGTGGGCAGAGGTATTCCAGTTGATGTCACGCTCAAATCCTTAAGTAAACCCCTTCTGGCGCAATCAGCCTAGGACAGCAGCCAGAGGAGCTGTTAAAATCCTGGAATCAAGCACAAACCTAACAGTGCCCACATTGAACAGAGCTCAACAAGTGAGGCGGTCCAGTGCCGATCTGAAACACCTGCAGCACCTGCCCTGTTTTACGCACCATTCATATCATCTGAGAGGAACACAACATCTGAGATCGCCGCTAAAAGAGGAGGTTCGCATTCGAATTATGACAGGAAACATCTTTGTAAACAGTTTTGTTTTGGTAACTGTAACAAATTGACTTTGGCAAAAGGCCCAGACCACTATGATGTGGGCAACCCTCACTGAAAAAGTGAAAGATTACAGGACGAGAATCTTGTATGTTTTATTTTTTTTTGATTATTTGTTTAAGTCTTGTGCTTATTGATGTTTGAATCTGGAATTCATGTACACTACAATTCAAGATCCCATAGTGTTGGTTTCCTTTTTTTATACATGATACATTGTTAACAGATATGTTTTTATTACATCTTCAAATGCTTTATAAATCCTAATTTCATATGTATTATGCATTAACTTAGACCATTTTTAAGCTTGCGATATTTTGCTTTATCAATACATTATAATCATCTACAAATATCAAAGTGAGCCGCATCAATTAATCAATCAATCTAAAATACCTTATTTATCCGAAAGGCAAATAAAACTTTTTTGGAGATGGTGATGGCTGTGGGCATGAAAGATCTTCTGTTTTTAGAATAAGCTGAAGAAGCCTTTGATTGAAGAGACTCCTTTTTCCAGTAACACTCTAATGAAGAGGATGTTCAGGGTTGTCTGGAATTTTCTTGATTTTATGTGAAATCTTTCTTTCCATCATCAACTCTAGATATTCCACATTTGTCCCCAGAACAGACCCAGCCTTCTTTATCAGGTTGTTGAGCTTTTTTAGGTTCCTTGCTCTGATGCTGCTGCCCCAACAGATGATGGCAGAGGAGATTGCCCTCTCAGCAACAGACTAATAGAAGATTTGCAACATTTTGCTGCAAACCTTCAGGAAGTAAAGTCGGCTCCGTCCCTTCTTGTAGACAGCTTCACTGTTGCGTCTCCAGTCCAGTCTGTTGTCCAGATAAACATATAAATATTTGTATTCCTCAACCATCTCTACTTCTTCTCCCATTGTATAATTGTGTTATATTTTAACGTTTAAAATATAACACAATACTAAATGACTAGTAAATGTATTATTGATTGTTAGTTCATTTAAAATAAAGCTCCCTTTTATATTTCCTTCATTGTAAATAGGCATCCTAAAGAATAGTCTTCAGTAAAAGTATGCAAATGATTCTACTGGAACAGCTAAGCTTTATTTCAGGTTATTCAGCTATTGATGCCCACCTGACCCTGTCTTCACCAGACAGAACCAAGAACCAACCTGGGGTGACAGGTTGGTTCTTCCTCCATAGCTGCTCCGCTCCTCTGGAAGTCTCTCCTTTAACACATCCTGACTGTACCGCCCTTTCCACATTTAAAACACACCCTGAAACAAAACTGTTTTTACTGTGTGAATAATGTCTTTTTTTATGCTAATACTGTTTTCAATTTCCAGCGCTAAGCTGTATGTAATGTTTCTCAACTTCTTCCAGTTCTTTAACTTTGCAGAAAAAACATGATATAAATTTAAAAAATATATTATTATTATTAACTATTATTTATCTCAATGCAAATAAGGACTTTTACTGTTTATATTTAAAGTATAATTAACCACATCTAACTTTAGCTCCATTTATCCATTCCCACCATTAAACTATCTCAAAACAGCCTCTCCTTGGACTGCCACCTTATCGTGATGGAGGGGTCTGTGTGTCCCAATGAGCCTAGGAGCTATGTCATCGGGGTCCCCCTCTGGAGCCAGGCCTGGAGTGGAAGCACGGCGGCGAGCGCATGGTGGCCAGGCCTTCGCCCATGGGGCCCGAAAGGACGACATGGTCCCCCCTTCCAGCAGACCCACCACCTGCAGGAGGGTCCGTAGGGGTCGGTGCCGTGTGAGTTGGGCGGCGGCCGGGGACGGGGACCTTGGCGGTCCGCGAGGGCAGCAGCCCGAGCATGGAAACCCAGACTTCCCTCTCTCTGGACGAGGCCGGGGAGAGGGAAGTCTGGGTTTCCCTGCTCGGGCTGCTGCCCCAGCGACCCGACTTCGGATAAGGGGCAAGAAAATAGATGGATGGATGGATCAAAACAGAAAGATTATCAGAGAGCGTATTAATAAAACATGGAGCTTTGAAACAAAAATTAACTTAACAAAGGTTTGGCACAGCAATGGCGGAAATATGCTGAGGGTCTATTTTGTAACACTAATTTTCGTGCAAACCTCCATATTCTTTTACTTCACTTAGAATGAAAAGCCTCACAGGTGGGACAGAATTAGGTGGTTAAACAGGACCCTCAAAAGCTCAATTTAAACAAAAATACGAATTTTACTGAGAAGAGCAATCAAATATTTCCATGTTGAAAAAAAACCCAGCACAAACTAAATGCAATTACAAAGAACTATAAATACCAAAACTACATTTACCCAACAGACATCAGGACACTTTAGAAAGAAATGGGCTTAAGGAGCCACAAACAGTTTCCCTAATTTAATCACCCAAGCAATTCTGCTGTTTTCTGTTCAGTCCGTAGCTTTTTGTCCAACTTACACATTCTCTTTCTTTTTGCAACACACGCATACAGAGGAGGGCCTGTGGGCGTCCTCCTCAATTAGCTGGGTTTAGCTTTGACATTGTGCCACCGTCGGCTAAGCCACGACTCCCTTGGGACCGAGCCGCAAATCTCCCTGAGTCAACACATTCATACATACAGTGCCCTGACCGCCTCACAAAACAAGTCTCTCTAACACACATCATTTTACACACAATTTGCTGACAGCTTCAATAGGTGAACCAAGTTATTTGGTACTTCAGCACAGACAGCTGGTCCCCCGGGGGCCCTCCTTGGAACACAATACACCACTGATCCACAAATTGAAGCAGGGCAAATGAATGTGCAGAAGCGATACACTACTCTTATTCATACAAAGACACCTGGCTATCTAAGCGTGTTCCTGTGTGTGTGTGTATGTTTGTGTACCCGTTCAGCTATTCTTTTTAGGACCTTGTCTGGTATATTCACAAACCGTCTGAAAACCTTATGGGGTCACCTACTGTGGTGTTTTTGGCACATTGGGTTGAGTAGTTGTCTTGCAACCAATTCCATCTGCCCCTTGCCGCATGTCAGTTGTATCAGTGAAGAATGTGGATATAGTGTAAGACGCGTTTAGTGGTCAGTCTGATTAGAAAAGTGCTTTATAAGTAAAATCCCATTTACCATTTAACTGGTTTGTCTGTTTTAAGAGTTTGGTTGAGAGCTATGGTGTGAGTTAAGTTTCGCTCAAGGTTAGGGTTGTGTAAAAGTGCAGCTATTAAAATTAATAGAATTCAGTACAAAGTCATGAGATGGGTAGAAATACAAATGTGTGTGTGTGTGTGTGTGTGTGTGTGTGTGTGTGTGTGTGTGTGTGTGTGTGTGTGTGTGTGTGTGTGTGTGTGTGTGTGTGTGTGTGTGTGTGTGTGTGTGTGTGTGTGTGTGTGTGTGTGTGTGTGTGTGTGTGTG
>JAVLVB010000211.1:704221-753462 GCA_032876305.1 Orestias chungarensis
CTAGGAGCAACGAGGAATAGCAGGGGAAAACAACAGACGATCCAGCGGTGAGTGTGTGAATGAATGTGGCTTAAGTAGTGAGAACCGGGGTGTGATTGGTTGAGAAGAGGAGTGAATTATTGCAGACAGCTGTGAATGAAGGCGGAGTGACGAGACACAGGGAGGAAACGGAACCAGACAAAACACACATCATGACAGTTTCATTGGCAGATTTTTGTTAAAAGTTCAAACAAGTTAAAAAACAATTGTGAAATTCCAATGCCAGTGGGAAGGGATCATCTCCAGTTGTGGTCTAAGTAAAGACATCTGTTCCCGAAGTCTGGAAGAGAATGTTCTGGGTTGCCCATAATGTTCATCATCCGACGAAGAATAATCCTTTCCTCACCCATCTGCAGAGGTTCCACTGCATTCGTTTTATTAAAGCTAACGATCTCATGCCCAGCATGAGAGATGGAAGAGATTGCTTGAACTTCCTTATTCTCTCTGTCCTCTGTGCTGTGGGTGGTAGATCCCTCAGGATTGGTCATCTTTTAAGTAGCTAGCAAGCTCAAAAAGTGTGGGCATCCGTGCCTCTAGGCAATATACTGGATTTCCTTAGACTGATTCCTGGATCTGCACGCCAAAACTATAACTTCTGTTGTGATTTTGACTTAACAGCACTAGCGACAGTGGAGAGGAAAAACCTAACATGAAGGTACCTCCAGCAGAACCTGGCTCAGTACAAGCAGAAATCTGTCACGACTGACTGATAGTTTGAAGAGACAAATGAAAAAAAAGGATGCAGAGGAAGATTTTTTTTTTTTAAAGTTAAATGCAGCAGATGGAGAATGTTGAGTTGCTGGCCTTACCACCAGACGATAATCCCGTCCAGGAAGATGTCCCAGATAACAGAACGCCAGTTCCGCTGTAGCTATTTTGGAGAGAAGAACACAGAGAAAACTTCACCTAAAGCAGATTTAACAATAAAAGAAGAAAGTACCAGAGTGAGAAATTGTATGACTGTCTACTTCTAAACCTAAAACAACATATATAAGTTTAGGCTGGTGGATGGCTTGATGTTTATAGAAAAAGCTTAGGATAACCACCACTGAAAAAACAATCCACCTAATGACACACTTGCAATCCATGTCATTAGGTCAAATTCAAATTTTACATTGTTGCAATTGAAAAATTGTTATTCCTATTAATTTCACCTTTCCTGAATTTAAAAATAACAGAAAAAAACATATAAACCAATTTTTCACAAAGCAAAAATTTACCGCTAGTCAAAGATGATCGTGTCACAAGACCGTGTGAAGTCACTCACATCGCTCAGTGGCGGCCTTGTGTGTCCGCCATAACCTTGCTTGAGCAAGGAGCTAACTTCAAACACCGCAAAGTTTCACCAAAACGCTTTTTTAATCAAGGTAATTTCTACAGAGCCCATCTGGTGACATTGGTGAAAAAAAATACATTATGTGGCCACGAATTATTAACACGTGGGAACGAGATCCTATTCAGTGGACACAACTTTTTTAACGACGCTGTCTCCACTGCCCCAACCCCGCAGACCAATCCCCCCCCCACTCCAGGTAGCACCCATGAAACAGGGGAGCGGTACCCAAGAGAGACAGCCGGGGTGGACCGATACACACCCCTCACTTTTAGAGCGGAAAAGCTGAATGGAAAGTGGCAATCAGCAAAGCTCGGTGGTCAGGTTCCAGAAAAACCGGGTCAGACCCGTGGGGACATATTCAGACAGATAATCCAGGAGATGAGGCAGAAGACATTAGTCTGGGGGCAGAAATGAGGTCCGTGTCCAGAGAGCAGGAAACATAGAGTAGTCCGACAGAGGCGAGGCAGAGGCGAAGAAACGATCAGGTAGAAACTGATCACAAACTGCTTTCGATAATCTGGCGGCTAAACTGGGGAAAACAGTCTGGTTATATTTGCAGAGAAACAGGTGAAATCTATTAAAGCTGATGAATGGCGGTGGTCGAGGCGGACAGAGCAGAGAAACTAACAGCAGTCAGTCTAGCCGCCAGGATCATCACATTCATAATCGTTATTAAAATCTTCGCTTTATGTGAGAAAAAAGAACAGACCAACATGTCCCCGGGAAAATCTGTTTCAGGTCATCTGTCTGACTCACAGAATAAAGCTGGAAGCTGGTTCCACAGGAGAGGAGCCTGATAACTGAAAGATCTGCCTCCCATTCTCCTTTTAGAGATTCTAGGAACCACCAGTAAACCTGCAGTCTGAGAGTGAAGTGCTCTGTTAGGAACATAAGGAGTAATCAGATATCTGATATGTGATGGAGCTTGATTAGTGAAGGCTTAATATGGTAAAAGAAGAATCTTAAAATCTATTCTGAATTTGACAGGGAGCCAATGAAGGGAAGCTAAAATAGAGGAGATATACTCTCATCTTTTAGTTTTCATTAGCACTCTGAGATTTTGGTGCAGTCATGTTATTCTTGCATTTATTTTAGTTTAAAAAAAACAAGATTTTATTTAAAACTGGTATCTAAACTGCATAGAAAATCTGAGACCATTTCATGATGTCCCCTAAATCAATTAATTCCTGCTATTTAAACACCTGACTTGGATCATCTCGTTTCTCTATCAACAGTGGATCATTTCAACTTGCACAAGGACAACTCATATTTCCCAAAGAAAAGAGTGGTTGTTGGTTATAATCCACCATCGCTGAGCAATATTTCTAACCACAGGGCTGCAGCGCGCCTAGGTCCTATTGGAAAACATTGCTATACAGGGTGTTCACTGAATGAAGTGTGTGTTCACAGTCCAGCTATCTGTATATTTGAGTGAGAGAGAGTATTGCGCCTGTGTACAATAGTTTTATAACTACTGCAGGGGCAGGCCACACATCCAACAGCGAAACCTAAACCTAACAGGGTTTAAGGCTCTCTGCAGTCTTTTCCAGACAGAGAATTGGGAAGGTCGGGGTCCAAATTACACTTAGTAAGAGAATGTGCCGTTTGTTTCCTGCCACATGTACTAAGTCTGTGTTTTAGAGTATGCTGTATGTTTTTCTCCGGTTCGATCAATTGTGGGAGGGCACTGTTATTGTGACAGGCTCATTAAACTCAGAGGCAGACCTTCTGATACCCTCACCACTGTGCAAAAAGCAGCATTGTTTTTGTATAGGATTGACAATTATTACACAGTAATAATATAGCTTGAGTTTGGAGAAATATATGATGTATAATATACAACACACTTTAATGAACTAATAATGTTCTGTTCTATTGCTTAGATTATGTTGTATGTGGAGTCTCAATTTATATATATATATATATATATATATACATACAATATACAAATATTAACATCAAAGCAATATTTTCCTGCTATGTTTTAGCCCCTCAGAGCCAGAAATCATTTTGTACAACTGCCAACAGTTTGAATTAATTTATTCCTTGAATAAATTAGAGAAAGTACCTGATTTTATGGAAATCTTACTGGATTATATTTGCATTTGTGTACTTTAGGTTTGATGTCTTTCCATACTACTCTCTTCCTTCTGCCTTTAGGATCCACTGTTTGAAATTCAAAAGACATTCCTCTATTTTGAAAAACGTTTTTACATTTGCTTTAAAATTGGATTTAAAAAATACTAGTTAAACAAAGAAGCAACGTGTAATAATTGCAAACACGCACAAATGGAGAGTAGTTGGAGAAACTAGTTTGCGAAAAATGGGTCAGGATGTCATCCACCCCAGGAAATGACACAGATGCCAAATAAATCTTGTTTGTTTGTATACAGTACCACCTAAGAAAGAGCTTACTTCTGGTTTCTGTAAATGCCTTTAACTCTCAGTGAAATAAAGTACAATATAGGGCTGAAGGATACTAGAAAATGTTTTAACACTAAAATCAGGTGGACAATAAGTTGTTTTCCAAGGGTTCTTGTCACTCACAAATATGCATCTAATTCAATGCAGATTTGAGTCAAAAGGTTTTTAAAAAATCACTTCACACACAAAGGGGGCTAAAAAAGAATCACCATGCCAGGAGTGGTAAAGGAAATCGGGCTGGTGTTGACTGACATGCGGTAAGGTAAGTTTGGTGTATGAACTATTGGGTGACCAGCTGCTCCAAACTCATAAAGAAGGCACACCAGCGCTTCTTCTTCAAGAGGACCCTGAGGATGAACCATCCGTCGTCAGAGATCCTCACATACTTCTACAACTGCACCATTAAGAGCATCCTCACCAACTGTATCACAGTTTGGTAAGGGAACTGCTCTGACTCGGACCAGAAGGCGTTGCAAAGGGTGGTGAAAACTGCCTGGTGCATCACCGGAGTACCACTTCCTGCCATCAAGGACACCTACAGGAAGCGGTGTCTGTAAAGGGCTTGGAAAATACTCAAAGACTCCACTTACCCTGCATACACACTCTTCTCCCTCCTGCCCTCTGGGAGGTGTTACAGAAGCCTACGGACTAAAACCACCAGGCACCGGAACAACTTCTTCCCCACAGCTGCCACGCTCCTGAACGCCTCCTGAAACCAGCAACTATGTACTCAACTATGTACTCACAATGTACTCACACCCTCATCCTCCCACACAACAGTAACATATTTTATAACCACAATACTGTATACATGTAAATAGATATTTATATGCTGTGTCGTTCTTCTGGATAGATGTAAACTAAATTTCGGTTTTTGTACTTGTGACAGTGCAATGACAATAAAGTTTAATTCTATTATATTCTATCCCCTTAACTATTTACCTAAATCACCAAAAGCGCATGGACACAATCACTCAAAAAAATCAGCAGCTGTTCTTGGACCCTTTGGAGTATGAGCAAACGCTTGGTCTGTTTGTTAGGATAACAATTCATATTTAAGTTTGTAAGACAAAAAATATTACATTTGTTTCCATTTTCCGAATTTTTTATTTTTTTATTTCTTAGGAAGCCACGCTCATTTTGATTCTGACATTCCTCTGGTAAATCACAACCTTCTCTTGTGGATAGTTTGACACTTTGTTGATGAAATTTATATTATGTAGTCAAACAAAATAGCAGAGTCAATCCAACATCAGAAGTGTTAATTCATTTTACTTCCTTTATCCCGTTATGTTTTTCGTTAGAATTGAGTCTCCTCCCATTGCCCATTTGGGTCACGTTTGGGTTGTAAACCATTAATGCAGAAGACTGATGGCAGTCACATTTAATAAGCATCGTGTGTGATCGACCACACACATAAAAAAATAATTTGATTTAAAAAACTGAGGATCTGTTATGTAAAGCTAGAAACGGCCTGGAATGCTCCGGAACTCCATTGCGAGGTCGATTTCGAAACTTCCTGGTGGAGTGGCTCCTAAACACATCTGTACCCAGGACCAAAATTTGACCTGTAAAGAAAATTCACAGACTTGCTCACTACGTTAACACTTTTTTTTCCTCCCAAATATCACCACTGGTAAAAACAGTATCTTATGTCAGGTTAAGTAATACTTCAACTGCTTTTTCTGGACCAAAACGGATCAAGGTTGTGTTTTAGCTGAAATACGCTGCTGCCTGTGCATCTATGTGAACACAGTCCTTCAACATAACTGCCCTGTGTTTTCCCACACACAGCCAGATATGTTGGTCTAATTGCCATCACTCACCTCCTACAAACCTCCGTCTTACACCTCAGGTTCGGAGAGAGGAGCGAGGGGTGAGGCTGATGAGGGTGACGGTGGTGCTACATAGGAGGAGTACGGAAGGAGAACAGAGGGCTCTTTAAGTCCACCTTAGGAGACAGCGGGGTCAGTGTGTTTGGCCTGGCCAGGTTTCACCCATCTCTGCCTCTCAGTCTCACTTTTCGCTCACCGTCCCAGGAGCTGCTTCTCATTAAGACTGTTTGTTTTGGCCGATTCAAGCTGGCACTTAACAGCAACACGCTTGCTCTCATGAGCGCGCTCAGACGTGTTGTGCATCCCATGCTCACATGTACACGCGCTGTGTGCTTGTTTTGGCAGTGACCAGGTGCCACTTAGCAGAGCCTCTAAACGCCGACGATCAGCCAAACACACCGCAATGTTTACTTTTGCCAAGCTTGGACTCGTTCATGCACATGCACATAAATACGCACAGACGTAAACATGGAGGACCAGCTTAAAAGTTGATACAAACAGCATCATAGAAGTTCATGATTAACCCTTAAGTAATAACATTTGCTTATTTTTGCTTGATAAAATAAATGATGCTCTTTGGAAAACATCGTTTTCATCAGTATTTCATTATTTATTCACCTTCATTCTAAAATACCAATCTGCTCAACAAGTCTTTCACAATTCGGAAGTTGATTTAGGTCATTTTTGATACATTTCTTCAGACATTTTTACTTACTAATGCAGACTTACAGCATTCATCTTGATCGCAAATACTTAATTGTTTTCATTTAAAAATAAAACCAGGATCTTAAAGATTTAGTATTAACTTTAAAATTTACCTTGGTACAATTACATTTTATTTCATTAAAAAACTATTGAATTACCCCAAAGGAAAATTACACATATTATCCAAATTTGTTCAGGAGGATCCCTTTATATAACAGCAAGATCTGCCTTTGTTTGTTCAAAATGTTTTTCGTTTATGAAAAAAATCCTTCTTTGCACACTAAGGTGAAAGGTTTCCACAGTATCCAACTTGCTAGCTAGGATTAACAATTGAGTAATAACATGTGCATTTTACATTAAGGAGGAAAGAACTATCTCCTTTCTCTCTGTCCATTTTGCTCCATATCTGCATCCACAGAACCTCCTTTTAAACTCATCTGGGTCATATAGCGGCAGTTTTGCTATAATTTTGTCTGTCAAGATGGTAATCAGCCTCTTCCAGTTGTAAACCACCCTGTTGCCATGATTATGCATTATGTTAAAACTCTCCAGAGTGAGAAAAATGTCAACAATCACTACATTTGAAAAGAATGCACAGTCAGGAAGAGTAGTTGAGTAGTCAAAAGGAAAAAAGATCAAAAGATCATACCAAAATTTACAGCTGCTCCAAAAGGCTGCCTTGAGTGAAGCAATTTCCTAAACAAAGTGACTTTGTATAAATTTGATTTGATCTTCTCTACTGGATTTTAAATTGATGCAAATGAGATTTGACTTTTAATTTTTCTTAACTCCTTTTTCATGTCTATGAAGGCAGGGCTGAGACGCTTGGGAGCTGTTGCCTCTGTAGTTAGTTGAAGCCACCTGCAACCATTAAAAAGGGGGCTGATAAGAGATGAGAACCAAAAAATACATCATCTCTCTTTTTAGGTTTGTGAGCAGTGGACAGTTGCACAGTAAATGGGGATATATGTGAACTGACCTCTTCTTGTTAGGTCACATCCTGTTCATATCAGGGGGGGGTTTGTTTAGTTTTTTCTGGTTGTCGTGTGATGTTTGATTTGGTGACTTCAAGTCTTTTGGGGTTTCTGTTTGTCAAAACGTAAAAATATGTGCATGTCTTGGCTCACACACTGCATGTGAGTACAGTAAGCGTGCGTTTGTATGTGTATTCAGTTATTTTGGGCACATTCACCATGAGCATTTATTTTTATTCCTGAAAGATTTTGTGTGTATGGATATGTTCAGGTCTACAGGGATTTGTACACACTGTGCTTTGGTCTGTGCTCGTGCTGTGTGTTCATGTGTGTGTGTGTGTGTTTTGGCAGGCGGGTGGTGTGTGTGGGGTTAGGAGGCTGTAGTGAGTTTGTATGCTTAGCCTTGCTGGTGTGAAGGAGCAGTCAGAACGGTGCTTACCCCTGGAGGGAATGTTTAATTTAGAGAGTAAGACTTCTAATGCACACTTGTGGCAGTGTCGTCTACCTGGTCTGTCTTTCAACATCCTCTTTGTCACTTTATTAATCTTTACCCCTGAATCATATCGATGCTTACTTCCCAATCATCACTTTTACCTCTCAAAGTCCCTATTGAACTCAATGGGAAGGTTAGATCAGCATTTTTTGTGTCATAAATGAGTATTAGGAGAATTTCTAAAATATTACTTTCTCGGTACAGATTCTAAAATACCAAGTTACTCTTACTCTCAAATAATTAGAATATTGCATAAAAGTGAAAGTAAGAAATGCGAATGGTTTCATTACGTCATCACACATAAAGTGATATATTCCAGACCTTTGTTTTAGTGGTTTTGATGGATGATTTTGGCTTACAGTTAATGAAAACCCCAAATACAGTGTCTCGGAAAATTAGAAAACTATAAAGAGGGTCTTTATTGGAAACTCATGGTATAACATCCTAATCAGCAAATTAACTCAACATACCTTCTAGGGTTTTCTCAAAATTTAAGTCCTCTTTCATTCTTGATAGGTTGGACAAAGACAGCTGACTGGACGGATGTATAAAAGAAGGTCATCACTTCCCTTCACAAGAAGGAAAGCTGCAAAGGATCTCTGTCATAGAAGCTGGATGTTCACAGAGATTTGTATCATATTAAAAGCAAATTGAGTGAAAGGAAGAAGTGTGGTAGGAATAGATGCATCATCAACAGGGGGAACCACAGCCATGAAGCTGGAGTCGGTGCAAGAGCCACCTTACACAGAGAAATATAAGTCATGGAGTGGAAGTGTTGCTTTTCCCAAGTCAAGCCACTCCTGAATCAGAAACAACATCAGATGCGTTTTACCTGGAATGAGGAGAATAGGAACAATATTCTTGCTCACTGATTCATAGCCCTGTATTCAGATAAAAGTAAATTATGTTTTTGTGGGAGGGAAAAAAGGGCCCAGAATTTGGAGGAAGAGGGACAGCACGAGAATCCATGATACTCAAAGTCCTGTCCAATGTTCCACAGTCATAGTTCATGGTTTGAATCGCTAGGTCATGAGTTGGTTCTGGTTGTGATGTTGTTCAAGCTTCTGACCCACATGAAAAAGAGGACTCAGGAGTACAAATAATTTTGAGTTTATGAAAAGATTTGTTGATGGGTGGATGCTGGAAGCGGGGAACTCGGCGGAGAAATCCAGAGACAGCAAACGTGGAGGGTATCCAGAGACAGCGGGCAGAGAGGGAATCCAGAGACAGCAATCACGGAGGAAATCCAGAGACAACGGGAAACAGCAACAGTTCTGCGGGGAACTCAGAGGACGGCAAGACGACGCGGGAGACCAGAGACCACTGGGTTGTAAACAAAGTGGGGGTGAGGTGATGCAGACGGAGCGTGATAAATATGGAACATTCTTACTTTTGGTGGAGATTGTTGACGCCAGGTGGGAGTGAGTGGAGAGTCCTTTCAGCTAATGTCCAGGTGGAAAGGTTGTCCAGGGGAAAAGCACAGCAGATGGAAAATGCTGGAGAGGGCAGACCGAGCTGAGGCAGAGGAGCGGTGAAACCAGATGATTGTGGGGACCGTGAGATTCTTGCAAGGTTTTGATCACTGGTGACGGTAAGAACCTGGGTGGAGCAACAGGAGATGATGAGGGACATAAGAAAGGGGAAAAACAAAGTAACAAAATAATCAAAGTATCAAAATAATCGAAAGTGCACACTACAAAAACTCAAAAGGCTAGGAGAATAAATAAACTACTGAAGGACTAAGGCAACTGGAGACTAGAGGACTGAAAACTACAAACTAGAGAACTGGAGACACAAACATAAAACTAGAGAACAAGTAATCACTTAGAGAATAACTCGAAAGAGACTGGCACTGAAAGTTTCTGGTTACCAAGAGCAACTAATTCTCAGGCGTCGAGTAGATGGTCCACTGCTCCTCATATACTGCTCCACCTCGTCAGAGGTAATCGACTCCACCTGGCGGGTGCGCAGGTGGAGAGGTGCTCCAGCAGTGGCTCATGCGACCCCCTGTGGACAACCTGAAAACAGCACTGAAAGGACTCAACCTGACAGAACCCCCCCACTCCTCAAGGACCACCACCTGGCGGTCCAGACTAGGAGGCCTCAAAAATACTAATGAGGCTGGGATCTAAAAGGAACGAGCGGGGCACCCAGCTACGCTCCTCCGGACCATAGCCCTCCCAGTCGACAAGAAACTGATGAACGCGACCTCATCAACGGGAAGCCACGATCCTCCGGACGTCGTAAGCTGGGTGCCCATCAATGATACGGGTGGGTGGAGGGGCGTCGGCTGGAGGGCACAAAGTACTGGTCTGAACTGGTTTTACCTGTGAGACATGGAACGTGGGATGTATTCTGAGGGAAGGAGGAAGGCGGAGACGAACGGTGGATGCACTAATGACAGACTCTATGGTATATGGACCAATGAAATGGGGTGAGAGCTTGCGGGAAACGGACTTGAGGGGGATATCTCGGGCCTATAACCAAAGCTGCTGACCGGGGGTGTAGGTGGGAGCTGGAATGCGCCTCCGTTCTTGTTGAGAGTGAAGGATCGTTGCAGGGCAGAGACGGTGTCCTTCCAGATAGAAGGGATTCGGCGGATGTGACGGTGGACTGGGGTCACCGAGATATCCCTCTCATCTGCAGGGAAGAGAGGTGGCTGATACCCCAGGGAGATCACGAAAGGGGAGCGTCCAGTGGTGGCGGAAACATGGAAATTGTGAGCATATTGGATCCAGGGAAGGTGTTGGTTCCAGTCGGTCTGGTCATTCCTCTAGGGCCAGTTTGATGGCCAGTAGCTCTCGGTCTCCCACGTCGTAGTTCCGTTCAGATGGGGAGAGACGTCGGGAGAAGAAGGCACAAGGGTGTAGCTTGTTCGACCTCTTCCTACAACCTCTGGGAGAGGATGGCTCCAATCCCCAGGTCAGAGGCATCGACCTTGAGGACAAATTGCCGTAATGCTTCGGGTTGTACAAGGACAGGGGCTTGAGAGAAGATGGTCTTGAGCTTGAGGAAGGCGTCGTTGGCTTCGGGGGTCCAGATGAAGGGTTGTTTGGTGGAAGTGAGTGCAGTGAACGGAGAAACTGTCTCACTGTAATTATTGATAAAACGGACGTAGAAGTTTCCGAACCCAAGGAAATGTTGAAGTGGGTGTCTGGAATCGGGTGTGGGCCATTCAGCGACTGCTTGGACCTTGGTGGGATCAGCTCGAATCTGCCCACCCTCATAAATATGGAACTACAGTGTGAACCCCTGTGAACAACCAGAAAACAGCACTGAAAGGACTCAACCTGAAACTGGTTGACTGTGTTTTTCTGATGCTCATATTTTCTTGTTCTTGACTGTCCACTCAACTCCTCTGAACTGAACCCCATAAAAACTCTGTGGAATGTTGTCAACACGAAGATGAGAAGCAGATGACCTGAAGGCAATTATCAGAGCAATCTGGGCTTCCATCAGACCAAAGCATAGTCACAGGCTTATCGTTTCCATTCCATGACCCATTGATACAGTAACTGATGCAAGAGAAGGCCAACCAAGTGTTGAATGCATAGATTTATTTCTCCCAAAGGAAAATTAAATGATTGATCTAATGTAACCTTCAAATTTTCTGGAACACAAAACTATGTGTTTTCTTTACCTGAAAGCCATAATTAATAAAAAGGCAAAAAATAAAAGCTTTTTTAGTTCTACTGACAGTATTGCACTAACCTTTAATTATAGCATCTGATTTAATGTGTACAATATGATAAAATTAGAGGCATAAAATTTTGGTATAAAATTAAAATATGCTAAAATAAAAGAAATCAATGTAAAATATTAAATTAAAATCTTTCCTTTATAATCTTTTCTGGAAGAAACATTACTTTTCTGGACAAATAGTCTTTCAGTTTTTAACGCTGTATATCTGGAAGGACCTTTCCTGATATTTTCTTACTTCTAGACATTCATTAGGATGCATAACCATGGCAATGGGTTGGTTTACAACTGGAGCTGCTGGTTAACATCACAATAGCTGAACTATGCCTCAACTGCAACCACAAATCTGAGAGTGAGCAGTTAAAATGAGGGTTGGAGAAACAGAGAAAGCTGCTGCTGATCAGCTGGAGCGGACAGTGAATAGAAGGAGGGGTTACCAGCTCCTTATAACACAGTTGTGTGAAAAGACCCTCTAATGTACAGGCGACAGAAACTTGTTAGTTATGGAGCTTCATAGAATCTGGCTTAATATTCTTCATATATCTTGCTGCCTTTCCTTCAATCATACCTGTGACTCTTTGTGTTTTTCACATCTCAGAAATAGTCTGCCAGTCAAACGGTGTGGTTAGCACTTTCGCTTAGCCCGGATTTTCAGTGGGTGGCATCCATAATTACTTTTCTAGCTTCCCAGTTTGTTCCCTTGTGTCAGTGAAATGAACTGAGAAAACTGCAAAAACGTGACATCTTGCAAAGTAGTTTTGTATGGTTTTTAGTGAAAACATCTCAGTATGTTTGAAACAAGACAACACTAGCTCGCAAGAAACTTTTCAGCAAACTGTAGGAGCATGAAGTCATCAACACCTACAGAAAATAATGAATTAAAAATGAAAGAATATTGAATCAAAACAAACTCCTATAGCTTACTGCAAAGTTATTTGTAAATTAGTTTTTGTCTGACTTCAAGTTTACTAGGACATTTGCAATAGAAACTAGACAATAAAACTGTATCACTTTCAGTTTATGTCAAATCTCACCCTTGACATAAAACAAGCTCATGTGGCTTACTGAAAAATATTTGTACGTTTATTTTTCATTTTAAGTGTACGAAGATGTTTTCACAAAAAAACTTGACAAAAAGCAAGATTTGTTGTGTTAACCAGTTGTTCTTGGAAGGATACTGTTCCAAGGCAGAGTTGTTGGGCGACAAACTCCAGGTAAACCCTTGGTATGCTGTTCCATTATTCTCTGTGGCCTAGAGCTGCCTGGGAAGCACATACGTGAACCTTCGGCTTCACCACGGCAACAGACACTGTAAGGTTGTTTGGCACGACGGGTCAATTTGCTCACTTCTTGTGTGAATGTGTTTAGTTATTCTGCTTCGTCAATGATGGCTGTTTTGGTTTCAGCGGTGATGAATGTTTCACGGACCACCATCATGCTCACTCTCCACCAGGCTGATTTATATACTGAGAAGGTAACCTGACAGGAGTTTGCGCTACATGCCCCCAAACTGAGCTGACTATTCTAAATAAAAAATAAAACCAAGAACTAAAGTGTAAAGCAAGTTGTTTTTCCTGGAAACTTTCCATTTTTTTCTTCTTTTCCTTATGCACCATGTTACCTGCAAATAGTATACCTTGTTCAAAGGAAATCTGCAATACAAAGGCGACATCTGGTGGTCAAACCTTCCTGATCAAAACACACGTTTTTACCTTAGAAGATCCACATCTGTAAGGTTTAATCCACCTTCATAAAAAAGAAACCGTTTATGTGATGTAATTAGTTTAATCTAGATGACAAAACACAAAATCTGTTCTGAGAAATAAAGAAGAAACCTTTTGGAACACTTGTTGCCCTTTTAAGCTGTACTGAAGGGTTGACTGAAACTGATTTACTTTTGTTGTGAATTCATAGGGAAAAAACACTTTATTAAGCTAATCTTAGATGTTAATGTTTGAATACATTTATAGATTTTTTTAGAATAAGAAGAAAAACAAAACAAATATAAAACAAGGATTGAATATACAGTTCTATACTAACCGTAATATATAAATCTACTTATCCAAAAAGGGGTGAGTAAAATAGTTCATTTCATTCAGGTAACATCTATAGATTTAGGAAGCAGCAGATAATGGGAAAAGAAACGGCTGCATTCCCTCAGTCTGGATTTATGTTCTTTGTTCAGACTGAATAAAACTGTTTTTTTTATAGATCAATAATTCTGAAAATATAGTGAAGAAACATTTAAAAGGTTTCACAACACTGACTGATGTATAAAAGCAGTGGCACAAACAGACGAGGACTCTTCTCAGGCATATTTTGTTCAGATTATGTGGATTTATATGTATCGGAATCTTTACAGGTTGTAAAATGTAGACTGAAGTCGAAATTCTATCAATTAGTCTCATTATTCAGTTTTTATACATTTAGTAATATTCTAACAGGTATGTAGATCAATGTGCTTCAAGTGGTTATGGTTATCAAAAAATCTGAAATAAAATGGATATTTATAGACTTAAAATTATTATTTGGGTAATAAAAAAAATCTTGATCAATCCAAACCTTAAAATCCAATTGAGCGTTTTTGTATCTGGTAGTAAACTAACATTCTTTTAGTCTTTAAAAAAAATAAAAAATACTCCTATATTGTTATTAGATGCCACTGAAAACAGAAATGTGTTCATTAGATTGATTCTCTAATTTCCATTTGGAACATGGTTGGTGTCATCCCAAGACTAAAATGGCCAAGAGGGGAGAAATAAAAACATTGCGTGAAAAACCTGAACTAGATCACATCAGGAACACCTTGACAGAGCTTGAGATATTTTTAAGTGATTCAACCAAATTCAACCAAAAAGGAAGAAAATGTAACTTTGATCCTCAATTGATATCAAGAGCCCTCGTGATGACCACATGTGTATTTACATGTAGTTAAAGGATTCTCGTGTTTTCACAAGGGTTTCACATATTTCTACTAGTTCCAAACAACATGTGTGAGATGGGAACCACAAGTGAATTTCATGAGAATTTGTGAAGCACATTTAAAAGCAAAAGAACGTTTTCGTTTCTGACTGCTTGAATTTTTTTTAACAAAATTTACGTGTATGCATGTGTTTTTATTATGTGAAGTTAATGGGAAATTAATGGCATTTTCTCTGCTCATTGTTCTCCATTTCAGTTTCAACTAGGATTTATGATAATACATTTTACCATATTTATGTTTCTATTTAAAGCAAACAACAATATTCTCCATTAATCAAATTAAATTTAAAGGTTTGATTAATATTGAACATTTTTGTTGTACGTCTATAGGAGTTTTTTTTAAACCATGGCTTTTAGGCAGATGTGAGAGAACACCAACGAGTTTTATGGGAAAGCATTACATGTTGGGTGCTACTAGGCAAGGCAAGTTTATTTGTATAGCACATTTTCGTGTACAAGACAATTCAAAGTTCTTTACATAGAAAAAAGGAGCAGAAAATGAAACAATAAAATCAACTTTTAAATTAAATTAAATTAAATTAAATTAAATTAAATTATAATAATATTAATAATATTCTCAGTTGCTATATGCACAGTTAAATAAGGCTGTTTTCACCCTGGATTTAAACAACGGCAGAGTTGAAACCTGTTTCACCCCTTCAGGAAGACTGTTCCAGATTTTAGGAGCATAAAACTGGAACGAAGCCTCCCCTTGTTTGGTCCTGACTCTTGGCATCACCAGGAGCCCACTACCTGAGGTTCTCAGAGTCCTGGCTGGTTCATATGGCTCTAACATGTCAGATATGTACTTTGGGGCTAAACCATGAAGAGATTTGTACACAAGCAAGGCTGTTTTAAAGTCTATTCTTTGAGTGATAGGAAGCCAGTGGAGAGACTTGAGCACTGGACTAATGTGGTTATATTTCCCGGTTTTGGTCAGAATTCGAGCAGCAGCATTCTGGATGTTCTTAAGGCCCGTTTAGAAAGCCCAGTAAGCAGGCCGTTACAGTAGTCTAACCTGCTAGAGATAAAAGCATGGATAAGTCTTTCTAGGTCTGGTTTAGAGACTATTCCTCTGATTCTGGCAATGTTTTTAAGATGGTAAAAGGCTGCTGATTTTACTGATTTAATGTGGCTGTTGAAGTTCAGGTCAGAATCGAGTTTTACCCCAAGATTTTTGACTTGATGTTTAGGTTCCAGAGAGAGATTCAGAAGGTAACTGATGACACTTCTTTTTTGCTTCTGAGGCCCACAGACAAATACTTCAGTTTTGTCTGAGTTTAACTGGAGGAAGTTGTTCTGCATCCACAGACTGATCTGTTTAATACAGTGACGCAATAAATCAACAGGCCCATGTTCTCCTGCTGTCAGGGACACGTAGATCTGAGTGTCATCAGCAAAGTTGTGGTAGGAAACATCATGGCTGCTTATTAGCTGGCCCAATGGAAGCATGTACAGATTGAATAAAAGGGGTCCCAGGATCGACCCCTGGGGAACCCCACAGGTCACAACAATTCGGTCTGAGGCGCAGTTCCCAATTTGAACAAAGTAACACCTGTCCTCAAGGTAGGACTTAAACCAGTTGAGAGCCATACCAGTGATTCCCACTCATTCTTTTAGTGTATAGTGTATTTTAGAAATACACTATCCTTTTAAATAAAAATACAGCTGAGATGTATCATAGGGAATCCTAAAAATGGCGATTTTTGGACAAGTTTGTACGGTTTCAAAAAAAAATAAAAAAAATAAAAAGCTAGAAGCTTGCATGTGCGGACAAGAAAATAGAATAGAGTAAGCAAGATGTCATAACATTTATTTATTTTTTGAGTTTTGCATGTCTGTCTCTGGGGTGCGAATAGTTCAATGTTTTTGTAAAATGTTTGTTGATTTATGAAGACCTTCTAAGTTTATCATAACGAGCAATTGGAACATTGGTAAAGCTGAAGGAACTTAGATATTAGAATGAGAATTAGAGATTTACACAAAATTCCAAAGCAATTAAGTAACATTTCAAAAGACTTCAAAAATATCAGAAAGAAATATGATTAGATTTATGATAAGATTAAACAAAAGGGTTGAGTCAGAGTGAGGCTTTCAGTTTTAATGTTCAACACATTATAATTACTTTACAAAATCCAACACTGAACTTTTGCAAAACACAACATTGGTGTCTCTATCAAAACCTCCAGAGATGGGTTCCTTCCTCTCCAGCTGGGGGCGGTAATGAGCCGTCAAACGTAAAAAAAAAAAAAAGGGACATGCAAGTTTACCACCGGAACTATTGTGGTTATACAGCTGAACACGGACTTGTTTATGTGTGGCACCCATGCCACGACTGTCTTTCTGTAGCTTTGTATTAACCACTTTTGAAGCCTTCAGTCTCTCTTTATTGCTAACTGGACTTCCGCTTCTAACGCAGGTGAGCTGACCGCCGTCTGTATGCTAGTGTTAGCTTAGCTGACGAAAAGATGCTAAACTCAGTGATTAGAGTTAGATACAACTACGTTAAATACCCTCGCCTGGCGTTAACATTGGTAGATGGTTTAAATTCAGAGCGCCTGGTTGCTATAGGAACGTCCAGTGGTTACGAACGTCAATTTATCAGCTTTGAATACGTTCCTAATCCAAACGTACGCGCATTCGCACAGTATAGACTGCATATAATGTGTGAATGTGCACAGTATATACTCGATTAATCCACAGGCGCCTTCAAAAGTATTCCTTCGAGATTCTTTTCTGTGTTATTCCAACACGGTGAATGCGCAGGTGACTTCCGGCGGATCAGAACAGCATACCGGAAGTTGAATTTTAGGGCTGTCAGTGTAACATACCTCATCGACAGGACACCAAGGAAGGACTGAAAGAGTATGCTCTATTAATAGTTATTTATCTAATATGAAATACGGTTTATTAAAGGGTATGCTGTTTTGACGCCGGTTTGCTTAGTAGAAAACAGCTTCTGACTGGATTTCTCAGCTGAAGTTACAGGAAGAGGATGGAGCCGGCCTGCCGTAAGGACAAACCAAAGCTGAACTCGACCCCGACCAGAGGAGACAGAGCCAAGCAGAAATCTCCACAGCAGGAGCTCAAACAGCGACAGAGAGCAGAGGTATGCAGGCGCAGCGGTATTCCCGTTTCCCTTCCTCTGTACAAGATCTAAACTGGATTTATTCTAAAGGTGTTTCGGTCATCCTTCGTTTTCTTGTGTTATGTTTGTTTGATCTTCTTTTTGTCTTTTTTCATTTCAGATTTATGCTTTGAACAAGGTGATGACAGAGTTGGAGCAGCAGCAGTTTGACACCTTCTGTAAACAGATGCAGTCCCAAGGAGAATAACCACAGCTCTGCTTTTGTTTTCCTTTTTTTCCCCCGTTATTCAACAGAAAAAGACTGTGTCTCATTTAAATTGTTATGAAGACAAAATCCATGCTGGAACACTTCTTTGACATGCCGAATTCGCTTTGCATTTCTTCTTTCATTTTCATTTCTTCCTCTTGCATGCGGAGAAGGATTTGCATCACACCTAGAGCTGGGCAATATGGCAAAGATTGCAATATTTTTGGCACTCACTCATAAATCAAAATACATTTTAGATCTCTTTGACATTAATCTTCAATCTTCATCAATCAAAGCATAATTCAGCTTATTTTACTGAAAATATCCGTCATTACCTAGTTTTAGATATCAAACGTAATTGTGGAGAATCTAATTTGATGTTAAAACGAACTGCCGTATTGAAACATCTTGGATTTCTGTGTCATTCTGACTTCACAGAAGGCTTCGTTGTATTTAGTCACAATTTCTTTGAAAGATTTTTTCATTTATTTATTGAAACCGATCAAACTTAATATACAGTATTAAACCAGTTATTATTTTTGAAGAATCGTCCATTTCAAAGTTAACTAGTTAGCTAACATTTATCTTTCTGTCCGAATTCTTTAAATAGGTAATTAATTATAGGGGGATTTTATTACTTGGGTGTGACATATTTTAAAACTTCCTATCAGAAACAGATTTACCTCGAACTATGTCTTCTTATACATGATGATGTGTTCCTGATGCTTAAGAGTTATCTTTTGAAAAATCAAGTAATGGATTTAAAGAGCTGTTACAAACTTTGTTGTCTAAATATTTACATTTGCTGTTTGTGTTATACAAGTTTGATTTAATAAAAAAGTGTTTTTTTGTTGTGTGATATTTTCATAAATGTAGTTTATTGAGCTAATCTGATCCGTTTCCACCTTAAAAAATTTGGTCAGTTTTATTAAAGACCTCTTCGTCACCTCAGCTACACCACTTAACACCACTATGTTGTTTTGGGATCCCTAATAACCGTAGGTTTGTGATTAGGGTTACTCTAATTAACTAACAGTAACAAGTTTTATGGTTTAGCATTGACTCTGACTCGGCAGGAGAAAGAGTCGCCTTGCAGTCCAAAAGTTGTGGGTTCAATTCCAGCTTCTGGTAGGCACATAAAACAAGTTTTTCCTATTACTTAAATAAGATCCATATGTCTGAAACTTGCTAAAAATGTACAGTAGTACAATCCAATAAAAAGCACCACAGGTACACGTCAATAAACTGTATTGTAAACAATACGTTCATTTTATTGTACTATTTTGCTTCACATTTAAATGGTTGCTGACTAAGGTCAGTGCTGCAAGCTGTGCATTGATTTTATTAATGTTAGTCAAGAAAAGGTGCATTTGTCTCAGTCCTGCTATTGCCATTTTAAAAGCAGCGATTTAGAATTTTGAGGTTTAACCCCGTGCTCCTTTTTTTAAATTAGGCTCTTGTTCTAGTTTATACATTTATTTTACTCTCCTTTTTATGTTCTTCTGGTTCAGTCAAGTGTCACAGAGCTGCCAGTGACCCGAACTCCAAACCAGCCATCCCAGAAACTGGTGTCCTGTCCCCCATGTTCAAATGAGATGAAACGCATTCCGGGGCCGTAGTCAGAAAACGTATGATTGACCTGGAGTTCAAAAACAGGAAAAAGACTGATTACGTTCCTGGTTGCTTTATATGTTTTCTGCAATTTCTAAACCATACTAACAATTTATCACATTTTAAGATATTTTAGTCTGTTAAAACACCTGTTTCCATGAACAGTCCTCCCCGGGGTCCAGAGTCTCTGGCGCATGTTTGTACTCTTGCAGTACCTGATGATTCTCATCCAGCAGACAAGAAGTCATTTGATATATGCAGCCGCAGTCGGTCCTGCCACAAAACCTGCAGGATGACGTCACTTTAATCTGTGCCTCCTCTTAGTAAGCGTTTGTCTGCTTTAGTCTTACCAATCTTCCACAGTAACAGGGGGCTGATTGTCCAGTTGTTCCTGGCTGTAACCTGCCTCCAACAGGTCAATCACTTGCCTCTTTAAGCAAAGTCTAGTGGGAGTGATTGGTAGCAGTTAACTTATTTTGAATACAGGCTTGATTTCTGTTTACATTATAGAATACCAGAGTTGTTTGCACGTGGTACAATTATCCTATCCAACAGCATAAATAAAAAGAGACACTCACTCAAAAGAAGTTGCAAAATATTTAGTCACTTCCTCATTGCCAAACTCATGACCGCAGTCTCCTGGCATTTCCTCCACTTTCCAGAGGTTCCCTCCAATTTCTGTCAACTCCCAAAAATCCAGCTGGTCTAAAAAGGAAATTCAATTTCAAATGGGTAATAATAGAACAATGATCCCTTCAATTTTAAAACAACAGAGCTCATCCAAGTAGTTTAGGTAAAAGATCCATTTTACCTTCATGTATCAGGTTGTGTGTGTATATTTTAGAAGCTAGATGCAGCATTAACCACAATTATTGTAAAACTCTTCTATTAATTTGTTTTTGTTTGTTTTTTGTCAGGTGTTAAAGATGAAGATACATTTTTTAGGGACTCCGAAAGGCTGACCAACTGTAAGAATGTCTCATATGTGAGTTTGTGTTTAGGCACAGATAAATTAATTAGGAAAAAACAATTTAGAGTTTTTTTTGGGGTATGTCACTGTGTTTTAAATTGTTTACACTTCAAACTGATTCAGATCAAACTAGTCTTGGTTTTCTTTTATACTGGTCCCACTAAAGCTGTCAAACAATCAATGAAGTTTTCTCAAAAGCTAACACTAACTAGTGATGCTAATGGTAATCGTGGACTTCTTTATTTTAGGAAAAGATTTCCATGGTAATGTCATTTGTGGTTTCTAAAGTACATGTCTGATATAAAAAAGATGGTTTGAAATAGAGAAACTAGCTTATCTATGTTCGTTTAGGCCACCATCTTGTGAGGGGCAACCTGTTCTAAGTCCACTTTCTAATGTCCAACAGATACTAAGTTAGATTCTTTTGCCAAATGGTTGTTCATTTCTAATTTAGCAAATGGTAATTTTGATCTGATTTACTACTACTACTATTATTGACTAAATCTAAAAAGTTTTAGCTTCTTATAAAAAGTGTAAAGAAATATATATTATCACTGTGCTCTTTGTGAAAGAAATGCAGTAAAAAGTCTGTAAAAGGTGAGCCACCAAAAAGGCTTTGTTTCTGTTATCAGACCATGACAGCCTTTTATATAAAAAGGATTAAAGGATGAAGAGAAATACTCAAAGTTCCTTCTTGGGCCATTGCTTTATACTATAAGTTAAACAGTATAGTGGCTCAAATAATAACATTTGCATTTCTTTGTCAACATAATATACAGTTTAAAATTATGTAGGAAAAGAATAAAGACATCTCACCATCCCCATTGGGATTCTTCAGCAGGTTTCTCGCCATGGTTACTGAATGAACACGGATTTTCACGATCTGCACAGAAATGCACGAAGATCAGTAAGGTAAGATGTTTATTGAATATCCTGCATAATTTAGATCTTTCTCTGGGTTTAATACAGCAAAAGAAACTCCTCCAGAGATGGTTTATTGATTTCAATCAACTGTGCTCCAGCGGGGCATATATGAGTCTGGTGCTTGGACAGATTCCAAAAGCTAATATCTGGTATGCTGACTCACAGCAAAACAGACAGGGCAAAACCCAGGCTCTCTACTGTCTGAATAGGAGGCATCACACAGGATCACTGTGTTTATACAGATCTGTCTTGCTAAGACAAACTGGAAGTTGATTTTTTTTAATCTAGTACAACCAGACCCCCAAAATACCAAATCAGTTTCACAGTTCAAAGTGTAACTTAAAAGCACTTGAAACATCATGAAACAAACAGAAGTTCCTGCTTTTTGAAAGAATCAAATTTATTTAAAGCTCTGTCAAGGAGTTGTTTATTGTAAGATTGGTGTGAGCTAAACGGTCTGTTTGCTTTATACTCTTCTAAACAAAGGAAGAGAAAAAATGCTGAATCATCTGCCAGTGCAAACTCTAAGACAACGAAACTGTCCTGTAATCATTGTGCAGAAATAAGAACGCATAAACCAAAGCTTGTGTTACTCACAGTGAAGAAAATGAAAAACGCTCTTCTGCTTCCTCTGGCTCCTGCTGTTATCCTCTGCAGAGAGGTGCTTTTATCCAGCAGGTCTGCCAGAGGGAGGAGCACACTCACAAGCTCAGCAACGAGGGAAGGACAGGTCAGCAACATTGAGACACATGCAGGCACCCAGCACAAAAACACGAGCGGCTGCAGCAGTAGAACACAGATCTGGTTTCATTTGAGGACAAATATTCTGCATGTCTGACAAGTCCAACAAAAAAAAAAGAGAGTAACTTTATTACTATTCTTTCATGTCGTGAAATAATCTAGTAAAACAGAAATGTGTCTCTTATATTGTATATCTCACATCCAGACTGTTGTGGTGTCATGAACAGGAAATAACTGAACTTCCTTCCTACTGCCTCCTGTGTTGTTCGAAGCAAAGCTAAAAGTAACAATTTATACGACAGGATCAAAACAATATTTCTTTTGTGATTAGAAGTTTACATCTTGGCCATTGAGATTAAGATATTTATTGAGTTTTACTGATTTATTTGAATGTGTCTTTTATTGGGTGGACTATTAAAACACAACAAATAAATAATAATTTCAAAACAACAAGCTGCAGCTGTTTGAATTTATTATAAAATTTATCAAGTTTTCTAACAGTGTAAGTCGCTGCACTACCAACTTTGTTACAATTAACCGTTACCATTAGCAACAAAGGTGAAATACGACCAAGTTTATGGTTGCCACATTGTTTTGTAGTCATTGTGGCCAAATAGCTCAATCTCTGTCTTGCCACAGTATAATTCTTTCTCCAGAAGGCATTTGGCTTGTCCATAGGAAAAGCTAATTGATATTAGTGCAGTCAGAAGAGAAGCAGGCCACCTGAAGTAGCCACTGTTTCATGCAAGCTTTTAACCTCAGCTGCGTGGTGATGATGTCTTTTAACTTACAGTTAACTGACAGTGTAAAGCACAGACCAGAGACTTAAATTAAACTTAAGTAGAGATGACAAGATGAACAGCTCTGACGTTTGCTAATTGCTGACTCTTAAATATAGACTTCATTTGCTGCCAAATCAATAATGTTCTTCCTGGGCGTATTCGACGTGAGGCGTTTGAGGCGCGAATGCTGACTCGTCAGCTGTCCTGTACAGTTCTTGCTGGAAGAAGCATGATAAGCTTGTTCCAGCAAGATGGAACGTTGTGAAAGAAATGCAGTAAAAAGTCTGTGAAAGGTGAGCCACCACCATGATCTTAGGCTGAAGCAAGCAGTGCCGAGTTTTGCTGTCTTCTTAGCTTCCTTCATCTCTATGATCTGGAGATGCTTTGCTTTAAAGTCGATCCCCAGACGGCAGCATCCATAGCAACTTCCATAAACATTGCACTGCTGTGTGACGTCTACGTTCTTCGGCATACCGCTTTGGAGTCCTAAACCTCTCAAATAGATGTATGATAGTAATGCATAAGTTAAAAATTCAGAATTATGCATCCAGACCTGGTGTTTAAACATAGCCTTAGACAACAATTGGTACCATGATAAAGGAACAAAGCAGTGAGTTCGGGGAAAAAGTTATGAATAGTTTTGAAGCAGGATTAGGTTTTAAAACAATATAAAAGGGAGAACTTTTCTAATTATACTGACATCTGAATGTGCTTTAAATTGAACCCACATTCACAAAGTCACTCTCACAAACATTTATACATTGAAAGACAACTTGGGGTTTAGTCCCTTAGAGGCAACATTGACACGTAACAGGAGGGAGCTGGAAATGAACCTTTTATAAGATAAGGATTACCCAACTGTTAAAAAGAAAACAGTAATTAGCAAATTCCATTTCAACAAGACAATGTCTGTAACCTAAGCTCCAAATCAAGGAATAAGTTATCTGAGAAGCAGCCAAGATTATCACTGTACCTCTAGGAACCCTGCAGGGATCCATCGATCAGGCCTGAACGTGTTAATGTATAGTTCTGTAGCGATCTACACTAAACACTTATGAAAGAGTCTCAGGAAGGGGGTGTTTACATGTACAGGCCACACCTTTCTGATTTATTATATAGTAAAAAAATTTTTATGTCTATGTATTATATAACCATCATCTACTTTATTTTGATCATACGAATTGTTTAGATAACCTGTGAAAAACTTCGTAGACCATCAATAGTTTGCAAGGTTCCTTTCCACTAATAGCTCCTGGTATTCATTTGCCCTTCACTGTTTCAGGTTAACTTCAAGCTTGTTGTTCTTTTCTCTGGCTGTAACAACTTTCAGATTGCATACTTTGTAAAGTTCTCACATTTTCTTTTGACTGCTGGTTGTTTAGATTGGAAAAACTGTTAACTAAAACCTGTTTTAACTGCTCATGTCCCATGCTTAGTAAATATTATGGAATCTACTCCCATCTCTCTATTTAAGAACTGGTGATGTTACCAACAATCTGTGACTTCTTTGGGAGGATGTTTGACTGACAGCAAATAAATTGTTCCCTAATTGTGACATCCCCTGAAGCACACCTTAGGCCAGATGTTCCTTCTTAAATGGAAAGCCTACCATACCATAGACAGCTAGATCATTAACCTGTTGGTGCTCACTATTGAGTTTTACTGGAGTGCTGCAGATGCATTGGATTGTATGATATATATTATGTAGCTGTCGTTATGGGATAACTTGTTAGGTGAAACTGTAAAAAATGTAAATAAGTATGGACACAAGAAGTTGTCAATGACAGTTCCCTTCTGTTAACCCCAGATGATAAAAACAATTCCCTTACAGTATTACAGAAATATCATTTATATTGTAATTTTTATAAGAAAACAAACTGTCATCATGGTCTGTGGCATTTATATAAAAGATGTTGCAATTCACATCCTGTGTGATGTAAATGAAATGTAGAGGATAGTACTGACTGACTGTTTCGGGGCAGAGATTATGCAGCCAGCAACTCCTTGTTCTGTTCATGCTATTAACTTTTACTTTAACATAGAACTTTCTCTCAAACATTCAGTCGGTTTTACGGATGGCCGCTCGTATCTAGGGTTCTGGTACTGGCGTTTCTGTTTGTTAAAGGGGAGGTTAGTATGAGCATGTGTTAGTTGTACAATTTACAATTGTGCTTCTTATGACCTGGATTAAGCATGCCTAAATTTAAGCCTTGGGACGATATCACAGGGGTCGTAAACTCAACTGTCTTGTTTATTGAGGGAACGAGATGTTTATCTTAGGAAGGACGACCTTTTGACCTGGAAGGATCAGTCTTTGGGAGCAGGAGAAAGTTAACGTGGGCTGGTCATAAGGGATGGGGGTTAAAGAAAGACTATAAAATACTTGTAGGATGTTCTTAGAATTCAAAGGCTCATTGAAGCTTCTGCATGTATGACACTCCTACAGCTGTAGAATAAAACAACATAACCCAATAATCTATGGTTATGGAGGAACGAATGTCACCAGTGCATGACTCCATGCACTTGTCTGGGTTTACCTTAACAGAAAACGTTTTAAACTAATTTAAACAATCAAACAGAACTTGATGCACTGTTTCATACTCAGGATCAATTAGATTGTATGTTTCAATAAGATGATTTTTATTGCAAAGCGCTTTGAGATTATGCTATATAAATAAACTAGTATGAGTTGAAACTACTTCATTGCAGGAAATCACCAGAGCAGCATCAGAGGTCATCAGATTTAGAGATAATGCCCACAGATCATCCAAACAGTATCTCCATCAGTAGCCTGTAGTTCCCTTTGGTTTCTCTTTACCCACAGCTGAAAGCCGCAAAGCTGGTTGTAGGTGATTATACAAAATAGCTTTATTCAGAGAAACAACACCAACAAGGTCAACACAGTGAATACATTGCATCATACATATTAAACATCCCAATATGGGAGAAGACTGATTCAAATCAGTCAAAACGCCTGATTTGCAGACAGAGCAGATTAACAATTAGCAAACAATAGAAAAACACTGTTCATAAATAAATGGTGTTCAGATCAGTAAAAAGCAGGAGGATCAACATATTTCAAACGCAGGACCAACGTTTTGAAGTCAACTTTTTTGAAACGACGGGAAGCCGGAACTGTAGTGCCATTTGTTGGTGTTGCATTTGTTCTCTTTGGTCCCCCAGAGCATCTTCCAAAAGCTGGAGCTTCCAGTGAGGCGTCAACACAAACAGCCCCAGTCATCTCCTCTTCTTTGGTATTATAGTGCAGCACCAGATAAAAATTATTCCAGTGATCCAGCACCCAAAAATGACCCAGCCCAAATAGGGTGCCAGCCTACGATCAGTGAGTTTCATCCCTCGTTCCAGAGGGGCAGTTCTTCCAGTTCTTTAGAACAGCTGCTGGAGAGCAATGCCCTGTTTTTTTTTTCCATCTAAGCTTCAGATGACGCCTGGGGTTTGAGATGGGCCTTCTCCATTGTTGTTCCGTATTGATCTGACCTTTTAAAGAAGCCCATCTGGAGTGAAGAGATCACATACAACTTATGCAAAGAACTACAATCATAAATATCTAAAGGACTTGTTGTTCATTTAGTGTAGAGACTGTGAAGAAGATGCTGTTCTGAATTCTGACCACAGAACAGCCCAGATAATATTCAATATTTATACTTTATGGTGGGATAGAAGTATTTGTTCACACAGTGGCAAAAGGGACAGAAATCCAACTTTTTTTTTGGCCATATGCACAACTTTTTTTTAGCGGTATTATGAATTTGAACTTCCACATGTGGTACTAACTTCAAAAAGTCAACAATCTGAACAGTTAAGTTGAATTTGTTGTAAACGTGGTAAATCTGGATGTAAGGCATCAGTTGTTTCTTCTGTGAAATGTGTCCTTTTTTGACACTGCTACAATATTATGATATACTTTCAATCAAACAATGAGCAATACCAGTGAAAGTAGCAATGTACAACATACTTATAAAATAAACAGTTGTTATCTTTGCTATTTGCTGTCCTTTCTGATCTACATAAAAATGAACTTCTGTCCTTACTTGGATCATTTTTCTTTAGATTTTATGATGTCGGTGCTGTTTGTTTACCTTGTACAGCAGATATATGAGCAATGCCAGGAGCAGCAGACCAGCTAAAACAGCCAGGATGATGATCCACACTGGGACCGCGAACTGATTGTCCGGTTTGTTCCACATCACAAACGCCACCACCTTGCCAACAGTAACACAGAACATTGTCACACCTTTCACAGTAGAACAACGTCGGCGGGTCCAAAAAGTTCCGTTTTAAATTTCAGGAAGTTACCGTCTTTGATCCGGATGGCTTAAACTTGGGAGGAATAGAGTACAGCATCTTTTTCACTATATACTGAACAGAACACTCCAGGATGTGCTGCTTGTATGGGCGCTGTGGCAGAAAAAGGGTAACATGTGTAACAGAGCACCTTCTTAACACACAGTCAAGGTTATTATTAAAAAATATGAAATATTTCTAATGTGATTTTATAAACTTCAGTGACTGTTAGAAAGCAGATCCATGTAATCAGAAGCCTCCACACAAGGGGGCAGTATGAGAAAACAAACAATAAAACTGTTCCCACTGGTGAAAGGGAGCCTGACTCACCTCCATGAAGGTTTCGGCCCAGAGTCTGGAGCGTACGGTCAGGAGGACGCTGCTTCCTTTCTCCAGCCTGCCTACTTCACAGACCAGCTTCCAGCATTCCACTGAGCTGCAGGTCTGCAAGAGGTCAGAGGTAACGGTTAGACTTAAGCCTTATTTAGTTACCCACTAGACTAAACACAACAGATTTGAACATTCACACCTGCATGTGTTAACTAGACCAACAATCTTTCCAAAGACTTTTACTGGGGGCACAACAGTGATTCAAATCAACGTGGCTCTATGTGAAAATGAATTTCCCCCTAAACCTAGTAATTAGTGGGACAGATGTTAAATGCCATCAAGTGTTTGCAATGAACGGAAGTTTTTTTACATAATTTTGACGGAATTTTGCCTCACTCTTTTTCAGACATGTTTAAATTTCAGGTTATACCCTAACATTTCAGTTTGAATTAAGTCGCAAAGCAAAGTCTATTTTTTATTTTTTTCTTGCGCGATTGTTCACACTACTAATTAAGCTGTGGCGTTTCATTTCCCCCAAAAGTCCCCCCATGAGCGTGGATCACTCTCCAGGCGGGCATTGAAGGTCCCACGTGCACTTAATGCAGTGCAATTCCTCTGCATGTACGTGTTAAAGACCAGCGAGAAGAAGACTACTTACGGAAACTTCGAAAGCACCAAAACATCTGGAGATTGTAAATCTCACGCAATATCATTCCGGTCAATTTGACGGAGAAAATATCATGCATTTGTTTTTATTTGACGCAGAACACAGCTGGACGGACCGTTGCATTGAATGCCTTTATTCTGTCGTTTAAATAGGCCTATATAAACCCACTATTAACCCATCGTTCAATAAATCGGTAAACGATAAATGTTTCCAAGCACTTTTTTGGGCGGGGAGGGGGTTCAAAACGGTTTTTAATATTTCTGCCCCCCAGATCAGCTCTCTATTAAACTATTTCCCACTGTTGAGTCCCCTCCTCACTACAATCTGGGTGCACTTAAAATCTTGATTGATTCTTATGTTGTCCTCATCACACCGGTCACATGTCATGATGCCCATCATACTCCTGTCAAAATATGTGACCTTTTATTCTTACTTCAAAATAAAGTTCTATAAAAATTGAAAGGTTATGTCAAACTAAGTCGTTTTATGACCTGAAAAGGAAGTTGTAGTAAACACCTTGTAAACCTTGTGCAGAATCTGATGTGACATTTATTTTTTAATACCTTTTTTTATTTTTGTAATCGTGTGATCTTGATATTGAAATCAGTTTGGTGTTAAAAAAGGGAAATTAAATACATATTAATATTAAAATGTTTATTGTTCTTTTGGCAATTTTTCACATTGCCTTTTAACTATGGACTATGTTGTCTTCAGTGTTTAATACCTGCATTTTGGTTTAATAACTATGGCCATACATGCATCAATGCATCAAAATGCCTTGAGATTATGTCTTGTGAAGTGATGCTGCGGAATATTTCTTACTGTATGCTGAGGTGATGTTAAGAGAATATCCATTAACAGACAGAATCATAAATACTGCAGGATACTGTATGTCCACTAGGGAGCAGTATTTCCTTTTGTGTTTTTAGAAGTGATGTGCTTATTAAGGGGACTTGTGATTCCGTTCAGTCGCTAATAAGAAGGGACAAACATCTTTGCTACTGTGCTAAAAAGTGAAGCCACGGGGAACAAACAGTATCCTAAAGAAACCAGCGGCCTAGAATATAGGTTTGAAGCTGCTACAAATACCAACTGCTCACTTAAGCAAGTCAGGGATAAAGATGTGTGGAACTGTAAAGCATTGTTAATTATGGGATAACTGCAAATAATGCTGTCCAACAAAACTAAGAAGATTAATCAGGGAAACATCCATGAGGTAACTCTGGAGGAGCTGCAGAGATCAACTGCTCACAGTCTGGTGATAGGCAATAAATCAAATGTCACTAACCTGCCTTTGTTTGTTAAGACTGGTAAACAGAAAGCCAGTAGAATTTTAGGTATTGAAAAGTTCCTTGAAATATCTTTGATTTGCATAAACATGTGTAGATAATGTTACAAGCAGAGGGAACTGCTCAGGTTCAACCCCACTCTGTAATTTGACTACATTCTGAATTTCAGTAGTGGGAGACAAACAAACAGCTATGTCAACAGGCTCTGTGTGAATAACAGAGATGAGCTGTCAAACATTCCAGCCACTGACGCAAGCCGCACCAAAACGACTCGATAAATCTAAACCAATGAAGTTCATTTAATAAACAATTACAGCTGACAGCGGGAGACGTTAACCAGGGACTCATCCTATCTGCTCCCATTTCCTCTCTCGAAAACAAATAAGCCCATTCTGTATGGAGGGCAGAACCTCCTGTTCAACATTATTGGGTCATTTTAGCCGGGCCACATAAATATTCACAAGCTAGTACACAGAACAATGCTGTAATTAAAAAACAGCACAGAGAGAAACTCTGTGTCGGGACAGCCCCTGAAACGCCTTTATGTCGGAAAATTTCATGATGACTAGTGAAGAGGGAAACCTCCAGGTGTTTTCAGGGAGAAAGCATGGAGTCCAAAACAAGTTATTATCCTTAAAGTATTATCAGTCAAAATTGTCTTCACTCCACCTAAATCAAAATTTGTTTCAGAGCCATAAAAGCAGTTTTACTCTTCAAAATAATAAAGCTCAGTTTAATTACTATATAATCTACTGTACTAAATTTGCTTGGATTTTCTAAAAAATAAAAATAAAAAAAGTAATAATGGGTGGGTAGCACTAATGCCTTGCAGCAAAAAGAATCTAGGTTCGATTCCACCTTGGGTCTTACTGCATGGAGTTTGCATGTTCTCCCTGTCCATGCGTGGGTTCTATCCGGGTACTCCGGCTTTCACCCACAGTCAAAAACATGCCTGTTAGGTTTATTGTTTTTTTTTGTGGATTTTTTATTTTTTTTTGGGAGGGGTGGGTTGAACTTTTCATTATTTATGTATTTTCAGCAAGTTTCTCCTTTTGCGTCGCTATTGCACCTGTCAACCACTCGAGGTTTATCGCTAACCGTATGTGTGAATATAAAAACAAGAAGCCTTTCCAGAACACCTCCCCTGTTTTAAAGCTAGTTCGAGAACACATTTTTTATTGCTGCGTTGTCTCACCAAATTTCCTTGTTCAGCCAGTGCATCTCTGACCAACTCCCTTCTCTGGATGTAGTGCTCAGCGGTGGATTTAAATACCGGAGGTCCGTCTGAATCGGGAGCCTGAAGCTGCATACATGAGCAGACTCGTTAGCAAACACAATGATGGCCATACTTAAGAGAATAATTACTGCATCTATAGGCAGATAAATGTGTCCTAACCTTGAGTTTGAGTGCGTTAAAGGTTGTTTTTGAGGAGCAGCTGAGTGGACCCACAGTGATCACCTCCACAGGGTAGAGCAGAGCATGACCGTGTGCCTTCAGAGGACATCTCACCTCTAACATGGTCTGGCTCACCACACTCGGGCCATTATTCACCAACTGCGAGACAGCAATTTCAATCATTTCTAACCAAATTTCCCTTAAGTCAACACACAGCTAAAGGAAATAGGACAGCTAAGAATAACAGCCATAAATCACATTGTACCTCGTAAACCTGCTGAAGCCCAGGCCCGACATCCTGCTCCTCCCCCAGGCTGTGACGAGCCGTCCAGTTGGGAGGAGGGAAGATGACTTTGTCTGGCCGAGAAACACTGCAAGATCCACAGTCACGCCTTAAATGCAGAACATCAGTATTTAAATGATGGGGAGAAGACAACGCTTACCCCTGCAGGATCACCTCCGCCTGGGCAGCAACCTGCACCTCTAACAGCTCCTCGTTACTCTCAGAGTTATTGAAGTTTTTACTACAACACAGAGAGAAAATCTCAATCATAAACATATGTTTTGTTTTTTTGTTATTTATATAAAGTGTAACTACTAATAATAAAATACACAAAAGCTAATTTTAAAAAATGGACAAAAACGGGTTATTCTAAACAAATTTTTCTGTAGGGATCTAGTACGTCTTATCCTCTTTACAACTTTGTTATGGAACTTTATTTCTCCCAGGGAAACGGGGCCAGTTAGGTAATCTACTAATTTATTTCCAATGTTGAAATTTTTTTTGCAAGCATCTCCTTTCAAAAGTCGATGTGAAATAAACTTGAAGCACTTTTTGTTTTGTTTTTTACCTTTTAAGCTAAAGCACTTACAGAAAACTATCCAAGACTAGTGAAGTATTTTCAAAGTGATCTTTAAACAAAAGCTTCTGTTGTTGGATGGGATCATAATCTGCAATTAGGAGGTCATCCCATAATAAAAATGAATCCCATCAAAAGATATCAACCTACCTTCGTATTTGGAGCTGAAACTGGATAAAATTCTTAGCATCTGTCAGTCTCGGTACAGTGAACCGAAGGCCAGCCCATAACTACAAACAGCAAAAAGACAAACATTTCTACAGTTTGAACTCTTTCATTATGTTAATATATTCATCAACTAAGACTGTTGTCGCAGCATACAACTTCAATTTGTGCTCAAATCTTTTACCAGATCCATGTCACAACAAATTTGCTTTCATTGCAGTCTTTAAAGTTGACAAAATATATATAGAAAACGAAATGAAGCAAAAACAGCATGTGGGTTCGGTCGGATTCTTACGCTGGTGCCAGACTTCATAGGGTTTCCCAGATCGCAAACGACATAGCGGGTCTCGTTTTCGACCTCGTAGCTGCATGACAATTCAATTAGACTCTGGAAATAGCAAAAAGAGACCAGATTGCCTCAATATCAAAACTTTTCAACTTAGAACATCTTGAAGAACTTTGCTGATGGACACCTATTGGATAACTTAGTCTTCAAGCATTAAAACACGCCAGACCAAATTGCGATTGTTGTTTGTCTCACCCCGTTGTTGCGTGAAATACCACTGTAGTCGGCCTCTGGGGGCAGCACAACGTATAGCTCTGCCTCATAAGCCCCTCCCTCTCCCTCATTGATGGCATTAAAGATCAAGCTCAAGGCGTTTTCGTCACCAAGGTAGACCTCGGATTTGTCACTGGAAAAAAATGGAACTAATTAGTTGCTTGTTGTTTTTTCAATTTCACAGATAAAAATATTTTATTCCAGTTGTTCCATAAACCATAATGAAAAAAGGTTTTATGACTGTTCTGGACAACCTTCTAAAGGATTACAGAATATCGACTGTCTTCAGTCTTAGAACAAACCTTTGCGACATCTTGACGTATGAACCAGCTAATACAGTAGCCTATACAAAATTGAAAATGAAAGGATAGAAGCTTTATGCTGCCAGTAATTTTGTAAATGGAGCATCATGAACTTCAAGCCAAAAGAAGCTAGTGTAAATATCCTAGGGCATTCACAAAAAACAAAACAAAAGAAAACATCATTACTGTGGAGCCTAAATTGTCAGACTAATGGGCAGCAACAATTGTTTCTTTAAAACTGTTACGGGACTGTTTTTAAGTAGATTTTGCTCCAGACCAAAAAAACTGATACGGACATAATCCAACCAATTTATAATCACGCAATCAAGTACATTTGATAAGCAGCGCCTTTTCACCAGGTATTCACATATGTCCATGGCTAAACTTATGTCGTATTATGCTGAGGTAAATTTAGTTCATATCACTTTTAGTATGTTTAACATTCACGAAAAGCCCTTAACGAATCAAGAAGCAAGAAGAATCACGAATCAGTTCATTTATATAGCGCCAACAGATGTCGTCTCAAGGCACTTTACAAGAAAATCCATTAAAATCACAGATACATCATAAACAAATCAATTTGAAAAAGTTTCCAATCTAAGGAACCCCAGCAGATTGCATCGAGTCATTGACTTGCAGCATTCACTCCTCTGGAACCGAATATGATGGTGTATAAGAACTTGTATGTTTATATTCCTCTCTGCTACCAGTGCTGATTACCCGTTTATCCCACCTGTGCGGCTCTCATCAGTGTTCATTCCTTCTTTATTTTGGCATAGTTACATCGGGTGTGGCCATATGTGATGCCGTCTTTATATACAACCCTAAATCCAGGTACCGGTGCCAGAGTTTAGAAATCCCTCAGTCAGTAGATGTCCAGTGTTCCTTCTAGGCCCGTTGGCTGATCATGACAGTGTTGTAGCCTCATGGTTTCCACATCTTTTTCTTGCCCCTGAGCCACTGAGATTTCTGACTTCTGACGTACACCTCGTTTCTTCCCTCTGACCACATTTAGCCCTTTAGGTTTTAAGCCTGATTTATGCCCCTACATGTCTGACCCTGTTTCTATGCAAAAACTGCTGAGTCTCGGCCTTACCCTTGGCTCGCTCTGCCCAGTTCTGTGTTAACGACTTTTCTCCCGTTTCTGTCTTTGGACCAACAGACTCTGCGTCTCCCCGGGGATTCTGACCCCAAGAATCTTACCTTGAGTGACTTCCTGCCTTACTCTGTGTTTTTATGGGTACTGGACACCATTAAATTTGCCCTCAAACCGATTCAAGTCTGCAGTGATGTTATCGCTGAACAAAGCTGCTTTCAGGGCTTTGCTGAGGAACCAAAAATCAGTCTCCTCTCCTCCACATGGATTTCTGAGAAGGTTAGCGGCTTTATTCCTGACTGATCTTTTTACATCTAGAGCCAAACCAGTCACTAACTTGCCCTCGCAGATCTCTCAGTGGTTCCTGTTCCTGATCTTACTCATAGTCTAAAACTTAACATATTCTAGATAAGAGAGAGCTCCTGAAAAATATGTACATATAAATAAAAATATAGATTTACATATGGAACCCTAATGAGTAGGAAATAGTCCCTACATACAATTGTCTAATAAGCTGTAGTCTGTTTAATGCTGGAAGTCTTTGGATAAAAGGTGTAATCAATGTGAATAATTCATTTGTTACATTTAATTAAAATAATTCCATAGAGTTTATTTTTTAACATAGCAACAAAAAAAAAAAGTCATAATCCATTCAAAAACATTTCAAAGCAACATACTTATCAAACAGCACTGTGCAAAGAGCCGATTTTCTACAACCAGTCAAAAACCCAGCTAAGACATATAAAGATTTCACATTGACGTTCATGCTGAAGTTAACACCTAACAAAACAAAGCAAAATTCACATAATGTCCACATATATATGTTGGCTAGATCTCAGTCAGGGTTACTTAGGAACCACTGTCTCCTGTGTTTTAGGTGTTTTCCTGCTGACTTCAATAGGAGAGTCATCAACATAGTTCTGAAAAACGTAATGACTCGCTAAGGAGTTAATGCAATAATTTAAATCAAATGTGGTGGAGCAAGTACATCTAAGACATTAAAGACTGCAGACCCCTTGCTGGTGGAAATGATTTATGGGAGTCGGATCATAACAATTCAAGCAAAGTTGCATTGCAGTAAGAATGTCTTGTTTGCATTTCTCACTTGAACGCATTAGTTCACTCCAGATATTGTTATGTTGATAATATGTCTCTCTAAATTGTCCTCAGGTGTGACTGTCTCCATGGCTATTTGTCTGGTCTTTCTTGTTGCTGTCCCGCAATGAATTTGCGAGCCGTCCAGGGTGCTCTTTAACGATGACCGCTGTTTTTGCCCCAAAAAGTTCAAAATCTCACTGCTGGTACTAAATCAGATAAATATCTGATAGCTTTCGAAGCATGTGCACTCTGAATAAGCATCATAATGCATCATAAGTCTGCGCCAGAAAAACACAGACATGGTAAATCTAGTAGCTGAAAACAGAACCCGACACTGCCGAGTTTTGTGTATATAAGCAAGGCGCTGCGGCGAAACGTCTATGTTTTCTTTGACATATTCTGACAATTCTGAAGCTAGCCAAACCTGATCAGTGTGATTTGTTTCAGGAAATCCACCCCTCACATATTCAGCATGTTCCAAGTAATGAGCCCCAGCAGCTTTAGTGTCGGGATAAATTCTCTGGACACCTTCCAAATGTAGCCCCTCCCTGTCTTCAGCCCTGTTGTAAATTCATGTTTCTATTAGGCACAAGAAGGAGCAAGGAGGTCTGTTGAGGGTTAGAACTGTGGGTCGTCTTTCATCCCTGTTCCCCCCACCCCCCTCGTCTTTGCAGAGTATGGATGTAGTGACCCTTCTCTAGGTGAAATACCCAGATGATTTTAATTAGGCCAGGGCCATGGACAGGAAGAAACACTGATGGCATAACACCAACTCTCAACAGATGCTGCAAGTGAAAAGAAAACTGCAGCCCACCGCTGAGATTTTATACAATGAATTTCTTTGATAATAAATAAAAGAGTGAGTGAAGGATGCTAGTTAAAGCATGACAAATGCAAAAGTGATAAACCTCAAGGGTTCATAATGAATGCTAAACACCATCTTTGAGGAATGTTGATCTAAAGGAAACTGCTGAGCTTTACAGCTAACAGAAATACTTTGCATGCATGTGCTGAATCATTGGGGCCTGAAGCGGCTCTTCGTGCAAATCTTTCAGTTTTCATGGGAAAGTTGTAGAACCAATTGTATTTCAGCAGCGAATCGGAATCACATGGTCACATAATACAAAACACTCCTCATAAAAAAGCTGGCTGCCAGGGAAGAGAAAATCAGATTCAGTGTGTTCACCCTGCACTGACTAATATTTCTCTAGTGTCCATTCACAAATAATGATTAAGTATCTATCATTTCAGGTTTTAGGGGTAAAAATCCTTCTGTCAAACACACAACCGTGTGCAGCCAGGTTAAATTGTACTCAAGTAAAAGTAGCAATGCATCAACTTATCCTACTCAAGTAAAAAGTAGTCATATAAGAAATTTATGTGCAAATTCTGGTATTTAAAGTACTATAATTGAAGAAAAATCAAACAAAAACAACGATAAGATTACAGATTTAGACAAGGAAACACTCTTTTTGACGTAATTTTTTTTTAATATAATACTTTCAAATGCAAGACTTACAGCAGACAAGGTGTGTGTTCTTGTTTTTGCTACATTGTGGGTACATTTTCTGAACAAATACTATCCTTATTGGGACCGAAGCCTGGTCCCCATGGGTACAAGTGCTATTTTTCGGATAGCGGTCAGTTGAACGACTATGGTGTGAATTGAATTATGCTTTCCAGCTACCAAGAGCAGGTTCATTGACAGTTGTGTTACTGTGCTTGACTGGAAAACACACTTGGCTATACTAAACCCAATGGAAATAGTTAACAGTCAAATTAACTAGGATGACCTATAGTTCTCTATCAAAGCAACCTGGGCTTGTATGCACACAAACACAACAAGATAGATAGACAGACAGACAGACAGGCAGGCAGGCAGGCAGGCAGACAGACAGACAGACAGACAGACAGACAGACAGACAGACAGACAGACAGACAGACAGACAGACAGACAGACAGACAGACAGACAGACAGACAGATAGATCACAACGACATTCTCCTTTAAGACATGCGCCTTCCTAAAGGGAGTGTACACTGATTGGGTAGCGACATGCATTTTTTATTATCACCTCAAATAATCATACAATGCATTGCAATAACAGGGAATTTATTCTTACCCAATAACAGCCAGCTTGAGATCCGGGACACAAATGTTATCCTCGCCACAATCCAGCTGAATCTGGGCCTGGTGGAGGGTAAAATAAACCCATAAAAAATCAGAGAGATGAATGGGTTAGGATGGAGGACTGATGTATGGATAGTGCAGGTAAGATAGAATCTGACCACTCTAACGTTTCTCGCTGTAAATACATTTTTAACATTTTTACTGACTTAAGAATTCAAACCAGATTCAAACCAACTCAAACCAACAAGCCCCTCTTAGACTTAAGACAATAAGCTTTCCGTCTGTAAAATATGTTTCCTTTTACTATTAGGCATGGCCTCAACAAACTTACAATGGTGGGGTTCTGTAAGGGTTCAATGCATGGTCTGAAACACAGACTGATTTTGCATGAAAGAAGAAAAAAAAACATAGTAAATTGAGTAGACTTGATAAATAAAAGAAAATCTACATTCTTATCAGTGAAACTACAACACATACTCCAGTCATCCATTGTTTAGATATATAACATCTGCCATCACTGGTGGGGAGACTTCCACTAATCTGTTAACAATGGAGCTATTCTTTTTTTTTTATTCCTTTTAAAAGTATTTATTGCACTTCAAAAGTCTTGTGCACATCTCTATTTCATAGATTTGAGTTCCACTTTTAACACCGTACAGCCTTAACTGCTCATGAACAAAATGCGATAGATTAATCAATCCTTTCCTTATTCCTTTTTTTTTTTTTTTTTTTAAATAAATAGATCCCAGCTAATTAGACTCAACAACACCCTATGACAGCTAAGGTTCATTAGCACTGGTGTTGCTTAAGGCTGTGTCACTTCACCTGCTCTTTTTACCATCTTTACAAACAACTGCAACAGCAGTTTCCCAAGGAATGACCTTTCGTAACTTCCTGACAAAACTGCTATCATTGGGTTACTGTGTCTTTTAACCACCACCATTTTAGCAAGGGTAAGAAAATAAAAGAGATGATGATTGACCCCGAGTCAAAAGGTGAAAACTTCTCACTTCTACTGCACGATGAGAAAATCTATCAGATCTGCTCCTCTAGATATCTGAGTGTTTACCCAGATAATCCGTTCAGATGGGATACACATGGTAATATGTTCCCACTTACAGAAAAGGTTGTATTTTTACAATGATAATGTCCTTTCAGGGTTAACCAGAAAGTTATATTTAAATTTTATTAGGCTCTACTTGAAGGTATAATCAGGTGTGGCTTGTCAGCATGCTATGGTGACCTCTGTGCAGTTAGAATCTAAGATAGACCGCCTGGTACAGACTTCCTGCAGTCCACCTATGAACAGACATTCTTCAGACTTGTATGGAGGGACCCATCTGACCCTGCTCACATCCTTCACTCTCAATATAAGCTTCTAGAATCTGGCAAACTGTATAGTGTCCCCACCTGCAGGCACAATGAGACAATTTTATTGTCTAAACATCCATCTGAAGAATAAATAAGTCAGTCAGTCAGTCTGTTTGTCTATCTACGTACTGTAGAGTAAAATCCTACTGATGTCCTTTATGACCGAAACCCTACTCAATAAGGCATTATCTATGGGGCTAGCAATGCTCAACAACTTTGTTTTGCTTAAAATTATGTGAGAAAGTACTGTTCAACAATACAGATATGTGTGCTAAAACACTTTTGGTGCTGTTGAGGGCAATTTATTATGTTGTAACAGATATTGTGTCATTGGTCCTATAGGGTTAACACTTAAGTTAGCAGTACCTACATCTAAACTAGATCATATTCTCCCCGTGTTTCTTCAGCATTAACATGTTTTTTCTTCAGCAGAGGAGACTTGTGCAGTGACAGTACATAGAGAACATGGCAGATAGGTGGAGTATTTATTTTTATTGGATAAATAGCTTTGTTTCAGGCCTTCAGGGCCTCCATTGATAAATCTTTTGATTCCTTGTCAGATATGATACAAGGTTGCTGATATGTGGGGATACTATGTTCTTTTCACTATGGATGTGGGCTCCGATAGTGTTCAATGAAACATTGAAAAGTTTAAATATGTGCTTGAAACTACTGCCATTCGTATGGTTTGCAACAGCAACACATTTCTGCTGTTATGCAAACTTTTGGGGGGTAAATGTGAATTTATGAAGTCACCAGTTAATTAAACTAAACATTAAACATTAAACTAACTGATTCTTATTAAAAAATATTTTAAAAATATTAAAACATATTGAGCCAATGGCTTCTTTTATACTTTAACTCACAAAATAGCAAGTAAAATAGTTTTAGAGGACAGTTTTAGCTGATTTTCATGGCACCAACAGCAATTAGCTCAGGATTTTATAAAGCAATTATTAAAATCAACTCGCAATAGTTGAAACCTAAATGCCACGAAGGTAAAAATGAACGTCAAATCATGTTTGAAAGATAGAAGAATAAAGAAACTTTGGCTTCATATGTAAAAAGAAAGCAAATGAATAAAGGGATGAAGGAGAGCCAAAAGAGGAATTCCATCAAAACATTGACATTTTAGTGGAAACCCTCCATGAAAAAGAACTGAAACCTCAAAAGACAACTGGGATTAATTTTTCTTTTAGCTTTCCGTTGCAGCTGACTTTATAAAAACCAAAAGGCAAACATGAATAGGATTTGATTTGGCAGAACTAACGTTTCCACTGAGGTCCTTGATCGTTTTATTTTCTTCAATCCTCTCTGCTGTTTTGTCTCAACTGTCTGTGGATCCATAATGTCAAAGATGCCATATCCTCGTCTGTCCAACATATGGGAAGCATTAGAGTGCAAACAATTGTAAAAGGGAGTAAAGTACAAACCTGGCAGTGGTTAGAAAGGTCTTAGTTGAGATTCCTCTTTTAGGTTGCTGTTTTTATATTTATTTAAGTCCATCAGTCAGTTACCACCAGTCACTGGAGTAAGACAAAACCAAACTTAACTCGACTGTTTTGGTTCTGCGAACACCAAATTATGATTATTTTGTCCCATTCTTTTTGTTTGTGGTTATTTTGGGTCTTCAATAGTAAAAGCTGTCAATGAAAAAATTCCCTTCAGGTTCTCCACTCATGTTGAAGAGTAACAAATAATCAACTTGTTCTTGCAAAGAATGTCTGATCTACAGGGGTTGGACAATGAAACTGAAATACCTGGTTTTAGACCACAATAATTCATTAGTATGTTGTAGGGCTTCCTTTTGTGGCCAATACAGCATCAATTAATCTTTGGAATGACACATACTAGTTCTGCACAGTGGTCAGAGGGATTTTAAGCCTTTCTATTTCAAGAAAAGGGCCAGGTCACAATGTGATGGTGGTGGAGGAAACCGTTTCCTGACTTGCTTCCCCAAAACCCCCCAAATTGGCTCAATTATATTTAGTTCTGGTGACTGCAGGCCATGGAGATGTTCAACTTCAATTTAATGTTCATCATACCAATCATTCACCAGTCTTGCTGTGTATATTGGTGCATTGACATCCTGATACACTTTCAGGATACAATGTTTGAACCATTGGATGCACATGGTCCTCAAGAATGGTTCAGTAGTCCTTGGCAGTGGCCCAAGTATTGGGCCAAAGAAATGCCCAATCCACCCTCATGCTTCATTCTGGGCTTGCAACAGTCTGGGTGGTACGCTTCTTTGGGACTTCTCCAAACTGTAACTCTCCCATATGTGGGGAAAACACTAAAGACGGACTCATCAGAGAACAATACATCTTTCACATTTTCCACAGCCCCAGATTTGCGCTCCTTGCACCATTGAAACCGATGTTTGGCAAGGGCACAAGTGACCAAAGGTTTGGCTATAGCAGCCAGGCCGTTTATACTGACCCTGTGGAGCTCCCGACGGACAGTTTTGCTGGAAACAGGAGAGTTGAGGTGCACATTTAATTCTGCTGTGATTTGGGCAGCCATGGTTTTATGTTTTTTGGATACAATCCGGGTTAGCAACTGAACATCTCTTCCTCTTGGGTCCCAGTTAATCCTGTTTGATGTGGTTTGTCCTTTTTGTAGGTATGCTGAAATTACCCTGGATACCGTGGCTCTTGATATATCACAAACACTTGCATTCTTGGCCACAGATGCACCAGCAAGACATGCACCAACAATTTGTCCTCTTTTGGTCACACACAGTGTTGTGTGCATTGCAATATTTTGAGCAGAATTGTGCTCTTACCCTGCTAGTTGGACCTTCACACTCTGCTCTTACTGGTGCAATGTGCAATTAATGAAGATTGGCCACCAGGGTGGTCCAATTTACTCATGAAATCTCCCTCACAAAAATGACAGGTGTTTCAGTTTCGTTGTCCAACCCCTGTAGAAGTCAACTTTAACACCTACCGAACTTAAGAAACAGAGTGGGAAAGTTAGAATATCTCCACCCACACTGACACGGAAATTCAATAAAGCTATTGTGCATATAAAAAGTATTTGCTGCAAAAAGCTACAAATCTCCAAGTCATTTACCTTAAGGGTTAGTTGTGAAAAGGAGGGTGTGTATTTTTGGACACTCAGGATCTCATCTTTGGAGATGATGTGGTTCTGTCGGCCTGTCAAAGACATGAACTTCAGCATAGTTTCATGCAGGATGTAAGGATCAGTGTCAGCCTGAGTCCATGCTCCTGAACCAGAGAGAAGGAATATTGTCTCTATTTGGTAAGCAAGGGTGTAATTGTCTTGTTTATATGTTTTTGAGTGATGGTAGGATGGAATGGTAGATGGACAGACAGATTAGGGCTTCATCTGTGGGGATGAGGGCATTGCTTTTGTAGGTTTGGGGTAGGAAGTGTGGAGCCGAAAACCAAAGCTTTTAATGTACTAGACCGTTTAGGATGTCACTGGGGAGAAGGAGGTTTAGCGTTTTCTTCCTGTGAATGTTGTCTGATTTCAGAAAAGTAAAAAAAAATTGATGGATCAAAGCTCAAGGCTGTTAAAAGGTATACAAAATTGTAAATGACATTTAAGATTGGACTTATTTTAAATTGCTATAGATTTGTTTTATATTAACTTTGGGATGCCAAGTTAATGATTAGTTGATTATAATGTCTTAGCAGAACCACACTTCAAAAATCAAATAACACTTCATAAATCACTTCAAAATGTTACTGCCTAACAAAAAAACTCTTGATTTGAAAACTGCTTCACATCAAGTGCCATCGAACTTCAGTTTATAGTCTGAACTGATGCCTGCTTCCATCATATTGAGAAATTAACCATACTTTATCAACAGTTTGTGTTGGACACAGTAGTAACCAGACCCGTCAAAGGTTGGTCAGGATTCATTACAGACGAGGTGAAGTTGAGGTTGGCCTCCGATTTTGTCTGTGTTTGAGTACTGTTGTTTTCAAAGTAGAGCAAGTGTTAGACACTTACACTAAGTTAGGAATAAGGTGAAATCTTAAGTTAATTTAGCAATGCAAACATTTCAACAGATCACCAATACATCCTTACTGCGCACAACAGAGAGACGAAAATATAATCAGTTGCTGGGTTTCTCCGACAAACGGCTTCTCGTTTCTTGTTGCCATCTAATGTGAGTCACAGAAAGTTCTGCTTAAACTTGATTACATGAAAAAAAAGAACAAAAATGATAGTTGATCAATTAAAAGCTAGAAACAGCGGTAATGTACAGAACGATTGAGGAGCTGAAGCCCGAACAGGGACTTGTTGATTCATACTCACAGCAAGTAGTAAATAAACCTCTTTCTGTCATTTGCTTTGCTGCACTATATGTAGGGTTTAAATCTATTACAGTAAAACAACAAAGCAGTACAGCTGACAAACCTTGCATCAATAACCATAGAGCTATTTTTGTACACAGCTAAAGCAGCATGATTTGATGCAAAAAGTACTTCAGGGCGAAAAGTAATTTCTTAAAAAGTTTAGGTTTTGTCATAGATTTGTTATAGAGTTCCCCTTTAGTATTTGTTACTCATGCTCACGTAGATATTGGTTCTCTTTGGTCACCTCATCTTTCCAATTTCTATGTCTGTTTCTGAGGACTGCGCCTTTGATGTCCACAGATACCCTCACTTGCCATCTCACTACTTGCTCCCTGTTTCCAATTAGCTCACCTGTGTTCAGTCACCTAATCTTTTCCCCAGGCATTTTTTCACTTCCTGTTCCTTCAAGTCAGTCCGGCCACATTTTCTAGCTTCAGTTAGATGAGATAAGGCAAAAACTTTACTAGGCCCACAGAGGAGAAAATCAGTTCATAAAAGCAGCTTATGAAAAGAGAGAAAAGAGGCAGAAATATTTGAAAACACTAACAAAAGATTCTAATTTTGTGAGCGATTTTTGATTTGCTGATCAAAAACAAACAAGCGTTATTACTAGCCAGCTGAGTTTCCCAATAACAAACTTTTTCTTATTGTTTGTGTCAAGTTTGAATTTTTTATATTATTACAGTGTCACTTGCCATAGTTACTAGATGTAACAGAAAGATTTAATTAATCTAGTTGACTAGACAGAGTTAGTAATAATACGTCTTGGCTGATTAGTTTATCTAAAAATGTATGGGAGTAGCATTTTAACCACTTACTTTAAAGTTTTTTATTATTATTTTAGGTGTTAAACCAGCACATAGTTTAAAGTTGCAAAAAATGAAACAATATCCTACCTTTTTTTTATTAAATTGCTGATACTTATATATATCATCATACTTATATATACTCATTTTTTACTTACTGCGAGAATATGCAAACCACATGCAGGGAGACCCTAGGCCCAGATTCAAACCCAGGACCTTCTGGCTTCAAGGCAACAGTCACACAGAACATAGTTCTAAATTACTTTCTGTTGGCTATCGCAAAAAAATCCCCATAAAACCCAATAAAAGTGATGGCTGTAATGTGTCAACATCTGAAAAAGATCAACACTTTTAAAAAGCTTTACTCAAGAGATGCATTTATGGATATCAGCCATTTTCCTTAGTTGTGTTGTTCCTTAAAAAACAGCTCTGAAACCTTTCGGCCGTGGTTTACATGCAATGAATCCCACATGTTTTGAAGCTTCCAAGTCTTTCAGCCTCTTGATTATTTCCCACTTTATAGAACAGATTTTCCATGTGGCCTCTGACCACAACACAGCGGGTGGTGGGATCGTCAGTGGATGAACGGTCTGCTCATTTATTATGATAAATACTAAATGAGAGAAGAAGGTTAAATTTTTTCACACTTTAAATGCGTTTAAGTCAAGAGAAAATGACTGATGCACACGCTTAAAACCCAATCAAATACTCGCATAACCCTGAAATTCTATCATAAATCTCCAGACTCTACCTATGGACTCGTGGAGGAAAGGAAAATGCGCAAACAAACCACGAGCAGATGTGCCAGAAACGAGAGGCACCACACCCACACTAAGTTGTTCCTCTGTGTTTTTGCAGAGCCGTGACCCGCAAGTGCTCCACAAACGTTTCAGTTCTACATGTTTAAAAGATTCAAAATGGAACCAATGAGACCTCACGAGTAAAGTTAGCATCTCTTCAGCTACCAGCATCTTACCACATATGCTTATTCTGTGTAAGAGTCTTAAATTAGCACGTTTCGAAATTCCAACCTCCGTTTTTGCTGTTTTGTTAAATCTCCTTCATTAACAGAAACACTGGGCGATCAGCTGGGGTGTGGAGATGAAGTCACTGTATCTGCAGCAACAGTTAGAAAACCAGACGTGCATGCAACAGCGAAGGGAAATACAACGATCTGAACAACACAGAGAAAACAGACTAGAAGTGCTTAAAGATAAGTTAGGATGTTTAACTATCTCAGAACAAAAAGCATGCCTGTTAAAAACAGCAACATCATTCACAGGTGCGACGTCAAGACAAACCGTTTTATCAGAAAAAAAAAAAAAATCTGCTACTTTAACTAATAACAACTGAACTAAACATTAACTTATAAAAAAAATATATAAAAGCCACACTCAAACTAATTAAAACAAACCAAATTAGGCAAATAATGCACAACAAAATAAAACAGAACAATAGGAAAAATTTAAATCTATTATAATCTTGGTTGACATCAAATAAGCATTACTTGTGTTAAAGCCTTGCAAGCAAGTGTTGCCAGAACAACAATAATTCTGATCATGGAACCAGAGATATAGTAGATCAGAATGGTTCATGTCAAAGTATCCATCCAACTAAAGGATATTTAAAATCTATAATAAAATAAAAACAATCTGACAGAAATTGAACTATTTCACCATAAAAAATGAGGGATTGTTATTAACCAGGAGATATACTGAGCTGCTGGAAGCATACCTCAAAATGTTTGCAGCTCTAACTGCAAGACTCAGAAAGGATAAATACAAATGCATTTTCTGTGTGTGTTTCTCTGTCTTGTGCATTTATTTATTTTATAAAGCACAGGACAAAGTCTTCGTCCTAAATGTGAAGGACATACTACAGCCTGAATTTAAGGGTTTTACATCAGCCACAGATCCAGTGGGTTGTGAATCCTGTGACTCCATCACCTGAGAGCTAAAAAAGGAAAAACTCTTAAAAAAAGTGCAATTTTATAAAACTCGTGAGAATACCGCAGCAGAGAGCAAATTTAAAAAACAGAAACTGCTTCAAACTGTGCCACCATTTTACCAGCAGAGAACAGTTAGTGCCTTCATTATGTCGGAACTGTGATGTTTATAGTGGGCTGCTACCAGTCCATAATGATCCTACCTTCTGCTCTATACGTTGCTCTGTCTGGTAATTCAGGATAGGGGCGAGGCCGCGTTGATCCGGCGCCGCATGAGGATCCAGACTGAAGTTCAGGCTGATGTCAATGGAGGAAAGTTTATCCCGAAACTCGTCCTCAGCCTATGACGGAGAGAAGCAGTAAAAAACGGAAGACTTACAAACATACCAAAACTAATAAAACATGTCAATTTCTAACTGTTTTTAGCAATTCGACATAAACTAGTACAGTACTTGTGCTGTACTTTTAAAATGTAAGCCTTATTTAATTAAATAGCCTTTTCATTTTCAGTTTTATTTTTTATGTCTTTTAGGTCAGAGTGGTTTTTGAGGTTTTAAATTATTATTATTATTTTTTTTTGTAAATTTGTTCATTTATTGTTTCTCTTTTTTTGTTTTTTTATCACATTCTACTGGAGCTATTTTAGCACAACCTATGGCTACGTTCACACAGCAGTTCTTCATGCTCCATTCATGTTTTTTTAGGCCAAAATGTGTTATTTGTTGTTTAGTCACTCATACTACTGATTAAATTAAGAAAATGAAGGTAGACGTCACATAGCAACACAATGTTTTAGGGATTTAACAAATGATGTCACCGTCTTTGGAAAGATTTTAGATCAAAGGAGCAATAGGAGCCGACATCAATGTCACATGATCAAAAATGAAGGAAGCTGAGAAAAAAGGGAGCAAAACTTGGCACTGCTTTCTTCAGACATTTACATCCAGATTTACCACGTCTGGCTTCTTCTGGTGTGGAATTATGACACGTTTCACAACAATGACGTAAAAGTTGGCTAAGGTGCAACATCCTGACTGTAGCCACGTTGAAAACTATCGACTAAATAAGGAATTGGCAACGTTCGAATTTTGAAATTAAACCTTGACATCTTTCATTTCCAGCAAGCAACTGATGGGAAATGGGTTTTGGAGAATAACAGATTTTCTGAATGCTAAGCTGCTTGCCTGCATTTTTAGTTGTGAACTATGATGCTGGTCATTGAAAGCTTTCTTTAGGGGTGAAAGTGTTTATCTGGGTTATCATGTCTGGGTTTATACATATGAGAAATTGGCAGCAAATTGAAATCTTAATAGTTGTACCTGGGCGATCTTCAGTTTTTTTTTTTTTTAAAGGAAACGGCTATGGTTATAATTACGGATGCACTGAAACAAAAATTTCCAATGATCCATTTCTACTGCAGTACTTGAAGCTCTTATGTCATAGTGCGGCATAAAAAGTGTTTATGGAAACAAAGCAAAAACCTCTCAGCTTCCGTTAGGCACACCACAATCCTGGCATTCATAGCATCACTATCACTGTCACATGACCAAATAAATATTAGTTGCCCAGTTTTACTTATGGGCCTGATACCAATATGTTTAAAATTTACTGACTTTAACTGATACCGGTCCTCATGCCGATATATTATGCATCTCTAGTTATACAATAATAGTGCAATTAAAATACATTTGGCATATTTTGCCAATTTGACGACTTTCTGAGGTCCATCTATCAGGATCAGCTTTTATTCTAGGGTTGTTTCCAATACATTAAACAAATCAAATCAAATGTATTTTTGCCCACATGTGACGCATATCCAACTTTTTCACAGCAGAGTTAAAGTACAATCTAAATCTTTTAACCATAATAAAAATCGAAATAATCACAATTTTATGTGTGTCATTAATTTGGATACACATCTAAAATTATTAAAAGCGACTCCTGTCTGAACTTACATGTCTCGTTTTACCCAACTCGTAGGTACATCAGTGACGTGAGACATGCATTATAATTCTGCACCACAAGAAGTCAACAATGGCTGAAGAAAGCAATGCCGAGGTTTGCTATCTTTTCTGTTAGCTTCTTTTGAGTCGTTATGAATGTGTAACGATACAGTCGGCTCCCACTGATCTACAACGTTAAAACTGATCCACGGATGGCGTTATGAGGGTCATAAACTATTCACACTAAAGTTTGACAGAGGTCGCCTTTAATAATTAGCATCAAAAATCAGCCAAGAATAATCAGACTTTAGCAAAAAATTGAAAATTGAGCATTCAGTAACCAAAGCATTTGTAAGTAGGGGTTTCATGGGGTCACGCCCTGATCTGGATGCCACAAAAACACAGTAAAACGCAACAAAACATGCACCTTGTTTCCAGAGCACAATGTCCAAATCAGTCACTGTTGTGAATTTTTACAAAAAGCTTGTGTAACACAACTATTGACTCCACCTTCTAGCTAACCTTTTATCAGCGGAAAAGCCTTTTAACCGAGTAGTGCTGAGTACGTACGTATAGTAAAAGAGATTGTTGTTGAGGTGACACACAGTTTAAAGACTGACCCGCAGGTAGATTTTGGTTTCATGGCAGAATCTTTCACCATTTGCGAGGTTTACGGTCTTCAGCAGGGTGGGCTGCTGGCTCTCCAGGAACAGCGCCCTCCTCACAGACTCCTTTTGGTTCTGCTTTGAGCTGTCCAGTTGCACCTCCACCACGAAGCCTGCAAAGTTTGCACAGTTGTTGAAATAGGCTCAATCACCTTCGTATCCTAATTCTTTTATTACAACAGCAATCCATGCTAATGTATGCGTACCAAGCAAATACTCATTCAACAAGATAAACACTATCAGTGAATGCAAACTCAGATGCAGAGAAGTAATCATTATAATAGCTTGAAAGTCCCTGTTTTCTCTTTTGTCTTTCTATAAAGCATTTAGACACACATTAAGATGATTATCACACACCACATTAAAAAAAACAGCAGTCAGTGGAGACAATACAGAAAACCACATTTCAATTAATACACACACAAACACGGTTCTTTGAAGCCTAAACTGTATTTACACAATTGCTCTTTCATCCTGATCCTAACTGCCAAATTGACCACGGTAAAGTCCAGCATTCTTGTGGCTACACAACAAAAGCAAGGTAATGGCGACCATGTGTGTCTGTGTGTGTGTGAGTGTTTGAGCATATCTTACCTAAACGAGACGGAAGGTGCTTTCCATCGGTTTCCAGACAGAAGTGGGTGTTCACGCTGCAAGCAGAACACAGATCCAAGAATAAATGCTACTGGAATTAATCTTAACGCTATGAGCACTGATTTAATTAGTTCAAACACAAAACTACACCAAACTACCACACTTTTGTACGACAAGGTTCCTCATTAAAATTGTAGGTAATGTACTTGTAAGTTGTTTTGGACAAAGTTTCAAAATTTTGATTTAATTTATTTAGAAAAAAAAAATCTATCCGAACCGAAAATACACTTAAGTTTGAGGGCCAAACAGGATAAACATTTAAAGGACACACAAGCTTTAAAACCAGGAAATTGGAGAAGAAATGGCGGTTTTCGCTTTTAGAGGAGTCTTATTTATCCTGGAAAAACAGCGTGCTTCTGTATAAAAGGACCCTGCGCCAAGCTAGATCTGCATATTTTACTTTACTAATAGAGGAGAATAAGAACAATCCTAGGTTTCTTTTTAATACAGTTGCTAAACTTACGAGAAATGAAAACT
>JAVLVB010000211.1:755537-774965 GCA_032876305.1 Orestias chungarensis
GCTACATGCATGCTCAGTATGAGGGATTGCTGTAAAGTCAACGACAACACAAGCCATTGTTTCTGCCTGCTGATTCCAGAGGAGTGAATGCTGCAAGTCAATGACTCGATGCAATCTGCTGGGGTTCCTTAGATTGGAAACTTTTTCAAATTGATTTGTTAGAATGTATCTTTGATTTTAATTGATTTTTTGTGAAGTGACTTGAGACGACACCTGTTGTAAATTGGCGCTATATAAATAAACTGATTCTTGATTCTTGATTCTTAAAAGTAAAACATTTTTACCACTAATATGAATAAAAACCGGCCGGAATTTTAATCTGGAATAAATCAACTTAAACCTTAAATAACTAATATTATGTTCTCTTTAAAATGTATATCCAACCTAAATTATACAAATTGGGGAAAAAAGTAAAAAATTAAAATGTCAAATGTACTCTTATCTCTTATACTATATTAAAAAAAATAATAAAAATAATATTAATAATAAAGAACAAACTTACTAAACTATCAGAAATTCAAAATATGAGCATGCTGGACAACAAAACCTGGAAATATAAATATCACAGCATCACAGAAAGATGCAAGTTCGTGCTTTGACTAGACAACTTTGAAAACATGTATTTTTTTGCCTGTGTCCTCCCTGCTTTTGTTGCCACTGCAGCTTGGTCTCACCAAACGGAGCTGTGGACCTCAATGCTCACCTAAATGAATCGTTGTAGTTTAAACATTAGAGAAATACTGTGTGAAGACTGATTTGTGTTTTTACAACACAAATCTGGTCTAAACATTTATGTGTACGTAACTTAGTCCTTGTCAGAGTACTGACAAGCTCTGTAGGCTAAATCCTCCCGGGGAGCCTTAAAATTGGGGCCAGCCCGTTCTTCTTAGTTTACATAACGTAACATCTGAAATCCCTGTGAGCACGCCCAGCTTTCTCTTAGCAGACAGCCGTGGGGCACAAATACCACTCTGTTCATTTAATCCAATGAAATACTAGAATCCACACCATAGGTTTACTTTCTGAGAGACGGACGTGAGACGTGCATAATAACTCTGCTCCAGAAGAAGTCAGACGTGGTAAATCTGGACGTAAACAAGGGCTGAAGGAAGAAGGGCCTTCATGTTGGTGTGATCTTGTGATGATACGGTCGGCTCCTATCACTCAACAACCTTAAAATGGATCCACAGATGGCGCCATCCATCATTACTGCTGTAAACACTGCGCTGCTGTGTGACGACGACGCTTGTAGATTTAAGGTCGTAAACCACAGTTGTAAATCAAATAAAGGTTTGATAAGGGTGGCATTTCATTAGTAGTATCAACGACCATGCAAAAAAAAAAAATCATAGTTATGTAATAATTGTTTCTTTGATGATCAGGAACAGAATTAGAGGACTAAAAACGTATTGAAATGAGATTGTTCATGTGGCTCATACAGTAACTGTACAATCCTGGCCACTATTTTCCGCTCCTATAAAACTTTCTTCCACCTCCTCCGAGCTTTTTTCTTCCTAAATGTAATAATTGTTGCCATGGCAACAAAAAAACAACACAAAGCACCAGAACAGGACTTCCTTTTATGCACCTAAAAGGGCTGACATTTAGAGGCCTGTTACTTTGGCCGATGCCACGCACCGTTTCTACACCAGTTCTATATTTACAGCTAAACTGGAAATGTGAAAGAAGAATCACAGAGACGGGAAGTAGACTAACTTTGCCGTTTGTGCTGCTCAGAGAGAACGGGTGTAAAAACAGGGCGACGTCAGTGTTGCATAAAATCTATATTAACTGACAAAGGGATTTGTCGGCTCTCTTGAATTTGAACGGCTTCCATCAAACCACTAAGTGTATGACAGAAATAACTTGGATAGATGTAGTCCATACCAGGAAACAGAGATGTTTTTGTCCTCTCTGGTCAGCGAACAAGTCTTTTCCTCCTGGTTGAACATGGTTGGCTGCACCGTGAGGGATGCACTGGCATACACTATTGGTCTTGCTCTAATTGAAAACACAGATTAACACAATATTAGCTTGGTAAACTGTTCACATGGATTATTTTATCCACGTTACAATCACAGGTTTCGGTGCAGTTGGACTTGTGTGCAACAGCCCAACACAAAAGCAGAACACAGATTAGAAGGAATGGAAGAGATTGTTTTCAGATTTTTTAGTAATTGAAATCTGAAACGTCTGGAGTGCATTTTTTAATCAGTCCCCTTTGTTCTGATAAAAGCATTCCACCTGTTTATAGTTTCCCACAGTAAGGACAAAGTAAACATGTAGATAAGATACACTCTCATTTTGCGTTCATGTCACAACTACACACTATTTTTCACTGGTCCATTAGAATGAATCCTAAAATCAAATAAAGCTTGAAATTGCAATGCGATAAAATGTGAAAGGGTTTACATTACTTTTGCTAGGCACAGTAAATATGACTGCCCATGACGAACCTCGGAACAAGTCTCCCAGAGGGCACTTTGAGTTATTTACGGATTTTAGAAGTGTCAAAGTTAAGCTTTCCAATAAAGCAATGAAGTCAAACACATTAAAACGCAGCAAAAATGAAACAAAGATATGGACATCTGAATGATTCACACTCAAAACAAACCTGCTGAAATAACTGGCCTTAAAGTTGTAGAAGAATTCCCGCAAAACAAGAGAAACAAGCTGGGGTTAACAAGTTCAAATGTCTGTTTACTTAGAGTATTTTTGGAAAAAGTTCAACCCCAAAGCAATGACCATCAATGCTGGTGGAGTTAAAGGTAAGCGGTAATCATACCTGTAGAGCGCTACCTTATCTACGCCGAAAGCACCAACAGCCAGATCTGCAAAAGAAAAGATTGTAAAATAAAGATATGGCTAAAGAGACGAAACTTTCAAAAGAATCAGTTTATTTATATAGCGCCAATTTACAACAGGTGTCGTCTCAAGGCACTTCACAGAAAATCAATTAAAATCAAAGATACATCATAAACAAATCAATTTGAAAAAGTTTCCAATCTAAGGAACCCCAGCAGATTGCATCGAGTCATTGACTTGCAGCATTCACTCCTCTGGAATAATCAGACCAAAACAATGGCTTGGGTTGTCGTTGACTTTACAGCAATCCCTCATACTGAGCATGCATGTAGCGACAGTGGAGAGGAAAAAATCCCCTTTAACAGGAAGAAACCTCCAGCAGAGCCAGGCTCAGTACAAGCAGCCATCTGCCACGACCGACTGGGGGTTTTGAATAATTAATCCCATTCACTCCTACCTGGGTACCCATTCTGATCGACGTCGATGTTGCTTCGCAGAGCGAAGCCAAAACTGGCGGGGAAAGAGCTTGAAGCCCATTGGCCGGAAAGAACCTGAGTAGGCATGTCTTTTAGTCCTCCAGCGTTACCATTATGGATGAAGACCAAGCCCTGCTGGTGGTCTCCTCCGTACGGACAGCCAATAGCCATGTCTGACAGCAAAATGTAAAAAAAAAAACATAAACACCTTCCTATGGATTTCTGCTGGAATACTCTTTAAATAACTGATAGCAGCCAACATGATGTGTTTATAGGTGGGAACATCAAACACAAGCTGTTTCTTATAGAACAAGATATGCTGACGTCTTCTCACGGTGATCTACAGGACATGTATCATTCAGTCCAAACATTCTGATCTGTCATATTTACACATTTTAATCTATCTTTCTATGAATATTATCATCACAAACCTAAATCCTTTAGTAGGTAAGAGTTACTCAGCAGGTCTAGATGCTTAATTTGATTTTTTTTTCTCCCTAAATCAGTTTTTTCTTGCGTGATCATTCATAATAATAACTAAATGCAACCTCTGTAAGAGTTCTACGTGAACGGTTCCTGAACCCAAAGCGACCCACATCCACAGAAGAATGTTAATGGTGGCAACAATGGATGTTGCAGACTGTGGATCCATTGGATTGGAAGCCAACCGTATTTTCCCAAGATTAAAATAAGATGAATCTGAGCTCCTCCTGCTTCAGCCATGGTTTACCTCAAGAATAATCCTTCCTGGCTTCTTCTGCAGCTGCAGAGCTAAGACGCATGTCTCAAGTCATTAACGTAAAAGTTGGATCATTATTCAGAAGCTTTGAAAACTATTGGCTACTATTGGGGGGGGGTCGTGGGTGTAAAAAGATGCTAAGAATCTTAATGCTGTCTCAAAACAGCCAGAAGTTAAATGATATACAAAGGGTTGAGAATTAATAAACACCAAACTATTACACTTAAAGGCAGATATGACCAATGCTCTGGCAATCTACCACAAACAAATACTTAGATATTCTAAACTAGGAGATCTTGATTGTACCATTGAAGCCGTCCAGGTTGAGATCACCCAGAGGAGCAAGAGAGGTGCCGAATCGACCAAAGACCTCTGAGCCCAGGAGATGGGTTTGTGACGGTTCTAGACGCAGCGGGCCCCTCTGGAGGAACACGTACACCTTCCCCAGCTCTTCTGGACGTCCACTGAAATCCGAGCGCATAAACATTGGTGCTCCAACAACCAGGTCATCTAAACTGTCAAGAGATTGAAAAGGACTGGATTTTAATCATCAAGCAACTTGGAGGTATTCGAAAAGAGAGAATTTTACACCAATTTTGATCTATAGGAAGCAAAAATAGCCCTGGGAGTTCACAATTAAAAGGATCTAAAAAATAAAGTTAGAAGAAAAGCTCTGGTCCAACAAAACGTACATGGGTCGCAGCACCAAAATGCGAAATGTTCAAAAGTCCTACTATTAACACCTGCCTCAGGAAAACACCAACACACACTACATAAACACAAAAAATTAACGTATATTTTTGTCTAGTTTCTAATGAAAAATTCTTAGTAAACTTTAAATAAAACAAAAACAAATTTCAGAGAGATAAAGGAGCTTGTTTTAAGTCGATATTTCTGAAATATTGATCAAATTGATTTAAAAAAACAGAGATTTTCAGAGATTTTCCATATTTTTTACTTTGTTTTAAGCGAAAAAATCTGCTGTACATTTTATCTGAATTAAGTATTACAAGCTCCTTGTTGACAAGTTAGTTAGTTAGTTTTTCTTGTTTCTAGTGTCTACTGTTTTTTTTTTCTTATAGTGAAGTGTAGTTTCTCTTTTAGCATTTAAACGCTGCCACCATCTGAGTCACCTCCCTCTACTCACCCGTCATTGTTGATGTCAGTGGCCGCCACTGCGTAGCCGAAGTAAGACCCCATCTGGAATAGATTTCAGACAGGACAGACTTAGCCTGTAATCACACCGGGCTGCACAGATCCCTCTCTTTTCTTTCATTTTTTTTCTCTGCCTGTCGCTTTCATCTTCTGTCGCCTCCACCATTCTACTAGATTTGCTCCAAATCTCTAAAATCCCACAAACCTCAAGAGTCTTTTTTTCTCACCCGTTCATGGGAGATCAGATTTTGAGTTCGTGTAAGACAAAAAGTAACATGAGGAATTGGGCAACTGGAAAACTGTGTCTAAAGTCAACCAGAGAACTGCTACTGACTTTTACTAAAAACATAATAATAAAAAAAGTTCTACATCAGTGTAGGCTTAATATATATAGCTATAACAGGATGTAATTTATTTAAAAGTTTAATATCATCTTAAAGGAATACAAAAACTCTGTAGTTGTATTCACAAACACCAATACCCTGTAAGAAAACAAGCCAAATTGACACACAACATGTACTTATTCAGGGTTTCTGAGCATCTTCCATTTAGAAAATTGCAAACTTGTCCAGACAAATATTTCTAGGTTATGCACAACTGTACAAAAATGTACGTTGACAATTATTTTACAGTTTTCAGACATTATTGGTGTCCCAGAACGCAAGAAACAACAAAAGTTAAAGTGATCTTTCAAACGAAGACAATGACATAATTTTGGCATCCAGCTATTTTCAGGAACCCTTTCAGATGTGTCATAATAGGAAAAAATAGTGTTTATTTGTTTGTTTTTTAAACAAAATCAAAACAGTTTGTGATCTTTGAGTCTTTATTCCGTTTAAAAATTATTTTAAAGATTTTAGTTGCTGGTGTATATACCACGACCTAGTAAATACAAAAAAATCTAAAGCCAAAAAACCAAAACAAAATATATGATTCAGTTTTAAAATACTGTGAAATTATGGCAGGAAAATTATGTTATTAAACAATGCGGAAATTAAACTACTTTTTCTTTGTAGTTGTAAAATGAATTACATTGAAACCAATAAAAAGATCAACAATAAAACTAAAATGAAACTAAAAGGAAGCTGGCCTATTTAGTAACGTTTCATCATGGTCAGTAAACCAAAGACAGATTCTGAACCTGGGATCAAAGGCTAATGGCAATATGAAAAATCTGGAACAAAGGTGATCCTGTCTGAAGAAGCCAAAATGGACCACACTTTATGACTAGCAGAAACTAAAATCCAGCAATTACTTTATTATAAAAAAGTATGTACTACTTTTAAAGTGGAGGTTCTATCATTTAAATTCCCAAACACACACACAAAGAAAGTAGATGTGGTTTGTAGATGTGAATACTTGCTTAAACCAATAGGTCAGAACACATGTTGATAGAGGTCAAGTTATTCTGCTAGGGTAGCTTTGGCATTACCTAATATTCATATTCCAAGAGCTTTTCATGTTTTCTCATGTTATAACCTCAAGCTTCATGTTTGTTATTGGGATTTTAATTGACAGAGTTATATGAGGTTGAAGGAGACGGAAACTAATTTTATCAGGGTCCACAGGATACACGGCCTATATCAAGCCTACTAACGGGTATAAAAGATTTAGGGGTTAAAATGAATGCCGAACGTAATTTGGAAACTCAAACTCAACTTTTTCTGCTTGTCAGCAGTTTAAAACAGATATCCATGCATTTGGAACTCCTCGGCTGGATTATTGTAATACATCTAAAAAGGGTTTATAGATTTTTGCCTCTCCCAGGTTCAGAGGGTAGAGAATGTAACTGCACGTCTTTTAACAGGTAAACAAACATTTGAGCAATTCTAGTGTGTCAGCGCCAATTTTAGCCGTCTCAAAAGCTCTTAATGGCTATCCGCACCAAACAATTGATTGTAATGTATTTTACCATTTCCTTTTTTGATTGATCAAATTTGTTTCATATGATTGTGTACAACACTTTGGTCCTGTGGTTGTTTAAGCCCATAATAACCGTAACTAAAAGAAACATGGGAGACTCCTATAAAAGCAGTTAATCCTACATTGCACTGGACTGAACCGCTCAGTTCAGCAGGAAATGGAAGAGTTTCAACATCTATTAAAACACAGAACTTCAGCTCAACTCCCCCCTTCATCAGTGGTTGTTATGTTGTGTTCACGCCAAACCCGTCTGGAGCGTCCAAAACGTGTCTAACTCTAAAAGTTGAAGGCGTGTACATTTTGTGCAATTTTTAGAGGCAGGCGCTTCAAATGCGCTTGACGCACTTCCGGTTTTCTCCGGTCGGACTCCCTGTCTCTTCAACAGTCTTCTTGTGCAATGCCGGACAACAGCGAGAGAGGGTCTCGGCTTTCTTTAATAAAAAAAAGCAAGAGAACTTTGTTGTCGTCTGCCTCGGCCCCATATCTGTAACTACAAAAAAAATTCAGCAGCATTCGGAGTTTGGTGATTTTCTCCACCTTCTCCGGGAGCTGCGCTAACGAGGGTCGATTTCGGCACTAGTTTTGTCTCACTTGAATTAACGAAAACTGCGACAATAAATCTATCCGCCATTATCACTTCCCCCACATTGGAGAGTTTGTCTCTACATACCATAGAAGGTGCTCTATGATTGGTCGATGCTCAAGCGTCCAGCGGCATAAGTAAAATTTTCTCACCTTGAGCGTTTCGAGCGCTTTGGTCAAAACGCTCAAAACGCATCTGACGCTCTCGACCCTTTGGTGTCGACACGCGTAACGCCCTCCTCTGTTTCTGTCATTAATTTAAAGCTTTTGGGAACTTTCAACAGGGATCATTGTAAGCCTGACCTTTGAGTCTTCACTTGCTTTTACATTTCTTTCCAAACAGATAAGCACATACCTGCTCCCCCGTCAGGTTCATTAATGACTTCAGATCCTTCCCACTTAAAATCGAGACCTACAATAAGACAAACACAAATCCCTACTTTTTTTTAAAGTGAAATAAAGCAATTTGACATTTTCAGAGCTATAATTTGAAACGGTAAAAAACAGTAATGAGGAAAGTCCTTACTAAACCATACAGCATGAGTCCTTTTGGAACTCCAGCGATGAAATCTACAAACAGAAAGCCAATCATTCCTCGCATTTACAATTGCTCCTGCTTCCTGGAATGCTAAATAATCCCCTTCCGTTACAACATAAACATGTGTGTTGTGACTGTGCTGAAGCACTCTGGCTCTCTGTACTCTAAACACGACCCTCACCTTCCTCAGCCGCCCAGCTGAAGTTGCCACTGGTCACAGAGTAACCTGCAGGAGACAAAAAAGGCAGTGGAGATATTTTAGGACAATGTCGCCAATGATAATGCACATTTGATGGGTTTAAGCAGTTGGTAAAGCAGCAACTCTTGACACTGTTTAGAAACAATCATAATTATAGCCAGCAGTTTAGCTCTAGATGTCCTAAAACAGGAGCAACAAGTAATCTGTAATACTTAAAATGATAACCTTCTTACAAATAAATGTCAAAAGTTCCAGTGTGTTGAATATTTCTCTACCAGCTCTGGCAGGGGTGTCAAACTCCAGTCCTCGAGGACCAACTGTCTCCACTCAGATGCTATGGGATTCTGCTGATTACCGAATTATGTCTTTCTGATGTGTTGAAACAAAAAAGCAAAAGGTTTTGGATTTCGGCACCTCTGATCTGGAGAGCATTTTTCTAAATTTCACCTTTGTAAAGACGTTCCAGCTCAATCAGATTGGATCTGGAATATCTGTAATTATTAGGTATTAAGTCTTGCCACATATTGTAAAGTAGACTTTGCTCTATGGATAGAAACTTGTTCCATTACAAACTAAATTTGATTTGCGCAGACTAAAACTGTATCTGAATTCAGGGGCTGCATCCTTAGAGGGCTGCATTGGTAGGCCTATTACGTCATACCGTGGCGCCAAGGACTTTTCAAAATTCGAAAACCTCTTCAAATGCGGCTGAAGCTGTCCTTCTTTTACCCAGATTTGAAGGATGGGCCCTGTATCCTTCATGGACCACCCTATGCAGTGATTCATGATTCATTGCCGGTCGAAGCCGGCTGATCAGGAATTATACTCAATGGTGGTTGAGAGCAATGCAAGTGTAATATTTTAGTATATTACACTTGTAATGAAATACAATACGGTTTTCCAATGTTTTTTTGATCAGAATGAACATATCATTTTCCCAATTATTCACTTTTTGTTCAATGGCTTTAACGTTTTCCTGAGGGATTTTGCTCCCTTCCCTTTATATAAATGTGGTAAATAGAAATTTACATGGAAGAACAAGTGAACACCAAGAACAGGTGAACTGTTATTACAGGGGCAAATCATTTTAATTTCAGTTTATTTCAATATATGTAGATTCAGAGCAACTCAAATTCAGTTTCTGATGGAACTCTGTAAAAACAGTGTGTATTTATTATCTTACTCTGATAACACTGTTTTTTTATCTTTACTTTTTAAGACTGTATATCAGCTTTATAACATGGAAATATGAAAATGAGACACATTTTATACTCATCACAGATATGACAAAGTTATACAATTTGGATTTCCACATCTAACCTCCTACCATAAGCTACATTCCACACAAAGGATATGGTAGGAGATTTCGAAGTCCAGCAAGGATTGCTTTAACAGAGAGTGTTCTAGAGGAGAGTTTAACAAGCATCATTAATCATAAGAGCAGAGGATCTCTGTGTGAGTGTGTTCACTGGAAACCTGCCCACTAGATTGTGACATGAATGATCTCAAGGGATGTCATGAGTTTTGCACATGCTGTGAAAGGGACCAGCTGAAAGGTCCGGCTGTAAATATTTCAAATAAACCTTGGAGGTGATTTTCTACTCACAAACAGATTGCTCAGGTTAACTGCACCGGTTATGGAAAGAATTCCTTCTGTTACTGTGATGAATGAAAAAGCACAAAACTGATGGATTTTGATCAGTTTGGTCTAGATGGATATCTCAGCGGTAAAAATCAGGGGTTAAATACAGGTTTGTGTTTGTGAGAAAGTTAACGTAAACCTTGTGTTTGTAGTAGATTTGACTCAGATGCGTTTCTCACCCATATAACTGTCATCGTAGCTTCCCCCGACCTGTTGTGTCTGAATCTGGCCACCGACCGTCAACAGGAAGTAGGACGGGTAGTATGCCTTAACAATCTCCTCCGTAGTGGCGGAAATCAGCTGACCTTTGGAAGTTTGAAACACATTTCAGGTTTCAAGTTTGACTACAGAATGTTAAACAGGTTTTCTAATATAGTAGGAGAAAAAAATGGCTTGCACAACCCTTCACAATCCTCTCAGCTCACCTTGCCAGTAAAAGCTACCAGGTCCTCCAAGAACAACCCGTCCATCCTGCAGCACACAAAGACACACAGTAGCAGAACAGATGAAATATTGAATTATGGAGTTGTCTCTTGAGTTCCAACCAAAGTCTGCAAGAGTATTTCTTCAGTGCCTTATAAAAATTCCATACTGTACAGCTTGAATTTTCCCCATTTTATTATCTTACAATCGCAAACTCAAATATATTTTATGTGATAGACTGAAAAAACACGAAACCCTACCAAGTATATTTGTCTAGTTTCTGGTTAAAACATCTTAGTACATTCGAAGCAGTTAAATTATTAATAAATATTCTATTAAATAAAAACAAAATACACATTTTAAAAATTAAATTTAGTCTTTTATTTTCATTTATTTGCTGATTTCCAGGATTGACGCAGGGCATTTGAAGAGACTGAAGTTCTCCAATCTTTACAACCAATCACAGCAAAGTATCCCTCCTGCTGAGCTCTGGCAGTTCAGTATGCGTCATGTAATATTTATTCATAGTTTAGCAATAGCAGTATTAATTTGTTTGTTTTTTTAAAAACATATAGACGGCACACAAATCAAACAAATGTGTACCAAAATTCATTTCAACTCTTGATTCTGCTTTCAATTATTAAAATCCAATATAAAAACTTTTGACTTTTGGGCAACCCCATCAACAAATGCCACTGATCCCATATGATGTCACATTTCCTCAGTGCGCCCAGATGTTCAGATAAGCGAACTACTTTTGGTAGATAATGAAATCCTTGGAGCTTTGTTTTAACGGACTTTAATCCAGAAACACAGTGTGGAACAGTTTAAATGTTGTTTAAAATATAGATTGATCAAACCGAGTGAAAAGTAAGCAGTAGAAATATTAGTAAAAAGGTTAGCTTGTCCTAGCCAAGTTCCTGCCCAGAAGGAGAGGTTGGTAAAAATATGAATTCATCAATGTTTAGCAATTCATCCAGCAAGTCCGTAGAATTTTAAGTTAGTTTAATAACACTATACACACATTACCACTAAACACTGTTTGTCAGAGCTAAAATGGCCGCAGTACATGCACACTTCGTTGTTCTAAATTTAGAATGTTGACATTATTGGCAATCAGTGCAAAGGGTGAATATTTAACTTGAGTATAGGTTTGAGTTTAGGTAATAAAATAACACCCTGGACTCTGTATCTGCAATGATTTAGCAGGATTGCAGCTGAAATGCAGGGCAATATAAGAATTCATCAGAGAAGCAGCCATACGATGCTCTATTTGAAGCTTGCAACAAGCCATACAGGCAACATTAGGAAGAAAGTGCTCTGGAAAGAGGAACTAAATTCACAAATTAATTCCGGTCTCATCTTATTAACATGCAAAAAATGTGCACACAAGGGAAAGAAGAAGGGCGCCTCTAATATGAGCCATGCTAATGCCAGTAGCTAAAGACGTTATTAAAAAGTGATGGAAGGTTAAAGGAAACTACAAAAAGGGCAATCATGAAACAAAACTTGCTGTAAAGGAGTTGAAACCTGGGTGAATGTTGCCCTTCAAGCAGGCGGTAATAGAAATACAAGCAGAGCAACGATGAAAAGGGTTAAAGCAAAAGTACATTAATGTGATGGAATGCTCCAGACCTACTTAAAACAGAGAATCTGCAACTAAATGAAAGATCTGTTCACAGATGTTCACCATCCATTCTGAATCACCTTAAGCAGTTTAGCAAATAATCAGCAAAAGTCTCTTATTATGCAAATATGAAGAAGATATAGCTTAAAGAAAATAGACATAAAAAGTCTTTTCTACAAAGTATTGAGTCTGAAGGCCTCAATGTTACTTTCTGTTTAAAATTTGAAAACCCTTTATTGTGTTTTTTTCTATTTTGCAATTGTATACTATATACTTATCTATCACAAAAAAAAATCCCAATAATTAAAACAAGACAGTCCGGCTCACAATCGTCCCACCTTAGTAAAGTCAGCACTGAATCCTCCTTGACAATATCCCTGTCCAGCAGGGCCGTGTCTTTCTGCGGGGAAAAACACCAAAACATGATAACAGCTACTATGTTTTCCAATAAAACATCTAAACCTAGGCATGGTTGTATAGAAGTGAAATCAATCCAGCCGTCTCACCTGTTCTGCATGGGGCGAACTCCACAAATGTTTGGAGATTGTCAACGGAGAGGTAGCAGGTTCCTGTAATATCCGAAAACGGTATGTCGTGTTCTGGTTCTGTCCTCCAGTAATACCTGGGAGCACAGGCCTGGAGACAAGACGAGAATGAAAAATAGGGACTTTTTTATTTATTTTTTAAACTTCATGTCACACACTTGTTTTGCCCTTAGCTTACAAGACACAAAATTGACTTCATTCCTTAGCTGCAGGAGACCCTGGTGGCAAATTTAAAGGCTGATTACCAATATTAATGACTACCACGTAATCCAAATCATTCAAATTATCAGTCGGAAAATGATTATAATTCCACAGAACTGTGAAATTTTTCGAACAGCAAAACAACATAAGGAGCTAAAGGAACCAACAGTAAAGTATCTTTTCACTAAGTTGCAAAATATAGAAAATGTATTCTAGGAATGCACGATGTATCAACATAAACATTGGTTTTACGCATCTGTATTGGTTTGATAAGTAAACCTGGGCGGATATTAACAAGCAATATTTTATTCCATCTTGTTGCGGTTTGTTTTTCTGGAGCAGTTTTCATTAGGGGTTGGTTCACTTGGTATTTGCCTGTCAATGGCAGTGTTAGTGCTGCTATGGATCCATGAATTGGGAGGTCATGTCAGTAGTGTGATATAATATAGGTAAATATTGGTGACTACAAAGTTACTTTAGATATCGGCATCAATCCAAATTTTTAGAATGGTGCGTCTATAATTTAACCATTGAATCAGTTTCTAAGGTAAACTCCCAGATACACTCAAAACTGTCTTACAATCTTACCAATAAAACATTATTTTATCAAACAAACATTAAAATTATAACAAAATCTCTAAAAAGACAACAGGAGCATCATCATTATCAAATATATATCAAAGAAAGTCTTAGCAACATTTGAGAACAGCATTAGCACCAGGCTAACCAAAGCTACATCAGCAACATGCTAGTCAAAGCTACATCAGCAACATGCTAATCAAAGCTACATTAGCACCATGCTAGTCAAAGCTACATCAGCAACATGCTAGTCAAAGCTACATCAGCAACATGCTAGTCAAAGCTACATCAGCAACATGCTAGTCAAAGCTACATCAGCAACATGTTAGTCAAAGCTACATTAGCACCATGCTAGTCAAAGCTACATTAGCACCATGCTAACCAAACCTACAATAGCACCTTGATAACCAAAGCCACTTTAGCACCATGCTAACCAAATTTGCATTAGCATCATGCTCACCAATGTTCACAAAGGATTATCAGCAAAGAACAACTAAAAGAAGCAGAACAGTCTCAGTGAAAAAGAGCAGAGCAATATGGAACCTAAAACTAATAAAACCAGTAGGAGAACAAGAGATGTAGCTAGCTTAGCTGCCACTTGGAAATTCCCCCACGTTCCCATGCTAGAGGTTCCTAAACTATTTAGCCCGTGACTCACAAGACCTGGCGACCCCCTAGAAATATATGTAATTCTTTCACTCTATTTAATTAAAAAATAATCATGGAGATAAATAAGTAAGCATATATTTAAAACTATATTTAAATAAAATAATATAGAATTCTTTTTGGAAATTATTATTTGAATTATTACGTGAGATTATAAAATAAATGTAAATATTTTATTATATATTTGTTATTATTAACTTTTTAATTTATATTATTTATGTCATGTCCATTTGGCCCTTCTTATTTTGCAACTAACTGCCTAGTTGGTGTTTGTAAGCGGTCATAAAGTGTGGTAAAATAAAACTGCAGTTCGTTAGTTCTAAAAAACAGAAAGAATCTCATCATAAGAAAACCCAAGCACTAATAACACATGAAGGGCTTCCAATCCCTTACAGAAAAATCCCATGAATTTCACAGGTGAAAGCCATGTCTCTCATGTGAAGTTAGTGTGACTCACATGACAATCACATGTATACATGTGAAATGAAATGTGAAATAAAAACTCCCCTGTTATCACATGAGTTTCACATTTTACGATTATATTCACACGTGGGTGGTATTTTCTACATAGGATCTGATAAGATTTGATTTATGATCTAGTCACGTGTTGAATATGATCCACAATGTTATACACAAGTGTATCATAGGTGGAAATCCATGCAAGAACATGGGTTTCAAATGTGTATATGTCATACTGTATGTGTAAACAATGTGAAACCTGCATGAAAACATGGATTTCACATGGTTTCACATATGTTTTACATATTTCTATTTAAAAATATGTGATAATTTAAAATGTGATAACGTTTTTTACTAACATGTAAAATTTACAGGAAGACACAAAAATAAATCAGACTGCAAATATTACAGATAAAACTTGTATGAGGGAAATTATTTTTCACAGCACGTCTTACTGTTTAGGGCTAGATAGACTTCATAGAGTTAAGTTTCTATCACTAGAAGACCTTTTAAGATAGTACTGTTTCCCATTTCATCATCTATTAAATATTATAATGCTAAATTTACAATACATCAACAAACCACGAAAGAATATAGAGGTATTTTCATTCAATACATTACAGTGAGTACTTAAATAAAACCATTTTAAACATTGTATTTCCTAGAGCTAAAACAGCTACATAACTTGTCTTACCAAGATGCTGCTACTATGGGAACGCACAATAGCTCCAAACCACTGATGGGACTTGAACTCAACTTGAGTGTTCACATTATTTATGTTAAAGTGGCGGTCACCTGCAGAAACACAGAGGAGAGAAGCATGTTGAGTAAAAAGTACCTCATTTATGATTTATTTCATGAAACCGACAGTAGAACCCCTTCAAACTGAAAAATGGAACACTTATTTTAAGATTCAATTCAAATTTATATTCAGTGGGATAGTGAAATCCAATCATTTAGTGGCACAATTATTTTGACTCCTGCTGACAACACTTTGTACAAACTACATTTGGCAAAAACAAAACACTTTCTTTTTCGACTAAATTAATGTCAAACTGAAAATTGACTTTTGCTTTGACAGGGTCAATCCAGAACCTCCATGTTCTTCTCTTTAAATCTTTTGTGTAGCTTTGTCTGGATGTTTCAGTTTTTTTCTGAGGTATGGTTTTCTGAAGCCATACGTCAGTGGATAGGAAAGATTTTGTTCCAAATATTTTTCTGCATTAATAATTAAGCCTCCCTTAGTCTGATAATATGTTTAAAGATATCCTTGGAGTCTTATGTAAAGCCCAAAACATTTGTCAGACCAAACAACCTTTGTCTAGTTTTGTCTCTAACAGAAAACTCTAGTTGAGTTTTCTTCAACGGTGGCTTTTTTCATCGCTACCTTTCATAAAGGTTTAACTGGGAAAGAACCCAGGTAACAGTTATTGAATGCAGAGTCTCCCCATCTCAATTGTGGAAGAATTTGTGATTGTTACCTGGTGACTTCAACAGTTTCACTTCTGCATGCTCACTCAGTTTGTGGGAATGGCCGGATATAGGCACCTTTACACATGTGCCATATTCCCTTTAATTTGTTGATAGTTGGTTTATATGAACTCCAGGAGATGTTAGTGTTTTTTTGTAGCCATCCCCTGATGATGCTATGCACCCTGGCGATCCTTGGGAGAAAAGCAAAATCTCAACCATAGTTACTAGCAGGCATGAGGTACAAATATCCATTGTGCTTCACACCACACCCACGTTTTGGTTTTGTGAGGGTGCTTCTTCCTGCTTTTACTCGGAAACTGTCATCCTATTGTTGTTGTGTAGACCTGGTATCCCCTTGTTGCAGTTCTCTAATAAAATGCTGTAAAGATTAATCTTTTTCTCCTTTACCATCCTCCACTATCTGCATGGTGGCTACAAAAATATGGACCCTTCTTCAGAAAATAGACCTTTGGTGTTATATTTTATTAATACCCCGGAGAAACAAAAAATCATTAATTGCTATGTAGATGTTTATTGAAACACTGATAAACCTGAAAAAAAACTGAAATAATTTTTTTGCAATCGTTTGTTTCCCCCTCTGTAAATGGAGACTGCTTTCTAATTTAGCAACAATGCCATCGCTGTGTCAGGGTTCCCCACGTGTGTTTCACTAGTAACATGGAAGCTTTATGGCTTGAGAAACGCAAAGAGCGTGTTGTTGCTGGAATCCAAATGGCTCCCCTTCATTGTCAGGATCTGTTTTTAGACGGGACCCTAGAAGTAATACATTAACAACACAGGGAGTGTTAGTGTAAGCGGGTCTGTGTGTTGGCCCCTGGCAGCGATTTGAAATAAAAGACTTACATCAAAATTGCTTTAATGGGTAAAACGAAGGGAGCGTTTCAAAGGCTTAGGAAACTGTAAGATTGAAAGCATTTCTAGTCTTTCCTGTTCAGTTAATGAAGCCTGGACTCAAACACACCAGAAATCCTCACATCTGCCTTCAGAGAGAATGCAGACATAAAACTCTCCTCAGCGTTGCACAAGGCCCGGACGGCTTCTAATTGTAAACATTTCTTAGGGTGTGTATTCATGTACACTCGCTTTGCGCTTGCTCTGTGTAGACTGCACGCTTACAATAAGTTACACCCTCTGATCCTCAAACAGTGGTCCATATCGCTTCCTGCGTTGCTGATGGAGCCGATTATTTTTCCCACCCGGGTTCAGACGTGGTCCACGTCCTCTGGGGTCTGTGTCCCCACCATGAGTCTGAGCCAGTTTAACATTGGGTCCAGCAGGAATAAAAAAAAGATTTTAAAAATAGCTTAGAAAAAATTCATAACCCTTTTACTTTGGGTGGAGTTAGGGCTGGGATTTACAAAAGATAGCAAGTGTAGCAAGAATGTGGGGGGTGATGTGTGTGGATGGCATCAGATATGAACTGGACTCTTAATGGCTGTGTGTGTTTTATGTACTTTATTTTAACAGAATTTCATAAACAACTAGCATTGCAATAAACAAAAAAAGTGACCAAAGAGACACAAGATCATTTCATTTAAATCAACCAAATATGCTGTCTCTCCTTTCCTCACATAAGACAAACGGACTACAAATGGCACGCTCCATCAGACATTGCCCCAGTTTACATGACAATTCTGTCATGATATGTGTTTTTATTCCCTGTTAGTTTGCTGTTTAATTTGTTGTAGTTGCTTTGTTTTACTTTGTTATCATTAGTTATTGTTTTCTTTAGGTTATTTACTATTTTGGTTTAGTGTCTGTTTTTGTTATATTCTGTGTTCTCTAGTTTCCCCTGCTCTGTCCCTCTTCTTTCTGTGTTTTCTCTCTTCATTATCACTCACATCTGTTTGCAATTATCCAATCATCCTCTCCACCACTCCATCCCCTGCTCCTCCGTATTTAAGCCTGGTTAATTCATTCACTCACCGCTGAATCGTCTGTTTATCTCCCGTGTCTCAGCTGCATCTCCTGCCGTTTCCCCACCGTGTCCTCGTAAGCCTTTTCCCCTCTTGCTCGCTAGTTCTCTGTGCTACTTCTCTCTCTCTCTCTCTCCTCCATCATCATCATCATCATCATCCTCATCATCCTCCTCCATTCCCATTTTAGTTATTTCCTTTATGGTTTTGTTTCCCTGTAGTCTCTGGTTTCCCTCACATACTTCTTTGTTGTTTGTAGTTTATTTCATCAGTAGTTTAGCTCCTTGTTGCCTCTGGTTCCCCTCGTTGTTGTTATTAGTTTGTTTGTTTATTTATATTGTTTAGTTCTTTCTCGCTCCATAGTTCCTGTGTTCAGCTTTAGTTAATCCGTTTGTTTACTTTCTAGTTTTGTTTCCGCGGCAGCCCCGATCAGTCCTGTATCACTTTGTCTCTGTTTTTTACGTTCAGTTCCGTGTTTATCCTGTTCCATTTCCACTCGACTCGGTTTTGTTCTGTTCATTATTCTTTCCCACAATAAATTATTATTCTCACTATTCCACCTCTGCTCGAGTCATTGATCGCATTCCCTGACAGATTCATTGAACATGTATGTTTTCCTGTTTCTGTTAACAGGTTTTCATGACAATGTTACAATTGCAATGGTGTAATTAACTTACGAACCTCTAGATAGTACATCATGCAGATGATGTGTTGATCAGCCTAAAATTGTTCACAAGCAATAACTGTAAATAAAGGTTGCAAAAATATAGCGTTTTAATGGATGGATGATAAAGCATAACTGTTGCCTAACATAAGAAAGTTAACTTGGAATCAACCCAATTTGTTTGCGGAAATATACAGGGTTTAATTTAGTGGGGAAGCAGATGGAAAAACCTTCTTTCACAAGAATATAGCTAAAACAAAAACTGTATTTTCTCATTTTTTGCATTTTAAATATGTAGGCATTTATGTTTTAAATATATTTCCATTAGTAATAGAAAATGACTAAAGTCATCTTACCTTGCTGATCAAAGCTGACAATACTGCAGTTTTTCTGGCTCCAGGAGCAGCGGTACACAGCTCCTCCTTCTGTGATGTCCGGTTGGCTGGTGTTAGCTTTCGGAGCTCCAATTAATATACTTATACTGGATAGGAGAAAAGGAAATAAGGTCTTGAATGAAACAAGAACAGTTTTTTTGCTTTGCTACCAGTCAATTTGACAATAACCTTATCGGGTTTCCTATTCTTCTTAATGTTCTTACTGGAATATTCCCAAAGGCCTTGAAAACTGCTGTCATTAAGCCTCTCCTAAAGAAGAGCAGTCTGGATGCCACAGTACTGAACAACTATCGGCCCATATCAAACCTGCCATTCTTAGGAAAAGTGCTGGAAAAAGTTGTATACCAACAGCTGAGTGACTTTCTCCTGTCTAACAATGTGTTTGATGCTTTCCAGTCAG
>JAVLVB010000211.1:776906-838915 GCA_032876305.1 Orestias chungarensis
CCCCCCCCTCAAGGACAGTGAGGACGATGAGGAGGAGGCCTCAAAATCCCTAATGAGGCTGGGGTCTAGAATAACGGACCAGGGTCCCCAGCTACGCTCCTCGGGGTGGTAGCCCTCCCAGTCAACGAGATACTGGTGACCCCGACCTTGTCGACGGGAAGCCATGATTCTCCGGACATCGTAAGCCAGGTGCCCATCAATGATACCGGCGGGCGGAGGGACGTCAGCTGGAGGGCACAAAGTACTGGTCTGAACAGGCTTAATCTGTGACACATGAAATGTGGGGTGGATCTTGAGGCTCGGAAGGAGGCGGAGACGAACCGTGGAAGGACTGATGACTGAAACCGGGGGAAAGCTTACGGTAGACGGACTTGAGTGGGGTATCTCGGGCCGAGAGGCTTACCTGCTGACCGGAGACGCATCCCGTGTCCCACCTACTCCTCCGGTCAGCAGGTATGGCTGACCGGATACTCCTTGTTTATGATTGATGATCGTTGGAGTGCTGAGACTGTATTCTTCCAGACGGAGCGGATGCGGCGGATGTGATGTTGGATGGAGACAATCGAGATATCCCTCTAATCAGCAGGGAAGAGTGGTTGTTGGTAACCCAGGGAGATCTCGAAAGGGGAATAACCAGTGGCAGCAGAGATGTGAGAGTTGTGTGCGTATTCTATCCAGGGGAGGTGGTGATTCCAGTCGTCCTGGTGAGTCGAGGCCAGACAACGGAGAGCTACCTCGACCTACTGGTTCAACCGTTCTGTCTGACTGTTACTCTGGGCTATTGGGCTATTTGGGCTATTAAAGACTGTTCACAACCGGAATCAACTAATGCGGAGAGGTAAAAGTTGTTGAGACTGTTTTTAATTGTGGCGGGAATAAGAAGATGGGGTTGATCAGTGTTAATGGGTCGTTCCGTCTGTGGCCTAGAACTCACAGACGGACCTGTTCGGGGTGGTGAGACTGGTGATGAAACTTGCCTTTTTGGTGACGGACAGTGGGCGATGTACCACAGTATAAGAACTCCCGGGACTGCATCCTCTGCTGCCACTCCTCCGGGGTAAGACGAGTTTGTCCGACCTACATGGGTTCCAGTCCCGGGGGTGGTGACCGGTTGGGCTCAGGTGGAACCTGGTTGACCAGTTTGTAGGCGGGAGCGGACGGAGGCTGGACTGCAACGGGGATTCGGCCGACTGACGCTCTATGAGAGGTTCTTAAACGATCCCTTTCCCTCAGACGACCATCAATTCGGGCCGCTAGCAAGATAAACTCGTCCAAGGATGCGGGCTCATCAAACAAGGCTAATTCATATTGTAATGAATCGTTCAGAGCCTGACGAAAAGTGCTCTTAAGGGCAAGGGGGTCCCATTCTAAGTGTGCAGCTATAGTGCGAAACTCTATGGCAAACTCAGCCACAGTTCTAGAGCCCTGTCTAATTTTCTGAATCTTGCGGGACAAAGTTACATAATCAGTCTCGTGCCCAAAAACCTCCATGAACTCATCTTTGAAGTCCTGGTAGGTAATACTAAACTCAGGGTAACGGTGGAACCTAGATTCAGCCCATTTAAGTGCCATACCGGTCAGCTGATCAATAATAAACGCTATGTTGGCATCATCATTGGGAAAGGATTCCGGGGAGTGAGTAAAAACCAATGAGCACTGCATAATAAACCCCTTGCAACCGCCAGCCTCCCCAGAGTAGCGTTCCGGAACAGAAAGTGAGACGCCCCAGGAAATCGAAACCGGAAGTGAGCGATGCGGAAGTGGAGGTGACGGGGAAAGAGAAGCAGTGACGCCCTTGTAAGGAGGCGTACCAATGTCGGATGGTCTGGGAACCAAGTTTTTGAGGAGGTGAGTAATATTGTCAAGAGTTTGGTTAGTTGTAGCTTGCAGTTCGGAGAGGGATCGGAGGACATTATTGTGAGAATGGATTGTGGTGGATTGGTCTGTGATAACCCTCCTGAGAGCCTCTTGTGGGTCTGCTTGGCCTGAGCATTCTGTCACGTTGTTATTCAAGCTTCTGACTATCATAAAAACGAGGACTCTCAGGAGTACAATTATAAAGTTTATTGAAGAGTTTGGATGTGATCTTGAACCAGTGAGGACAAACAGCGACGGATGATGGAGGGTATCCAGAGATTATCGGCGGTGGGAATCCAGACTCGGTAAGCAGGTTGTGAGGCGCTCCAGCAGAGAAACTCTGGCGACCCCCAGTGGACAACCTAGAAAGTGACTGAAAAGACCCAAACTGACAAAATCCCAATGAATTGTGAGTTGGAGATATGATACACCTTCTCTCTCTGCTCCTTAGTCCCGCTTTGCATCCATGAAGCTTTAGTTTTAACTACCCTGGGAGGGTTTTAGTTGCTGTCATTTGTTAAAACAATATCTCGTTGCCACGGTTATGCAAAACAGCTGTCCGAAAATTAACAAAAACTTAGGGGAAAAATGCTTCTAGCTGCACAGCTTTGAAAACCAGAGGGACTTATTGTTCAAAAATGCCTCGGCTCACCTAAAATATGATTAAAAGTCTAGGGGGGAACAAATAGGAACTAATGGCGCAACATGCTGCCTCTACGAGTGGCTCAGTTCCAGAAGAAAACTTTGAACTATCTTGTTGCTGAAATGTACTATACAAATAAACTTGCACTGGCTGCCTGGTCTTGGCTGAAGCATGATGTAATCTCCCCCAGATAGACATATGAAGATCACATCTCTAGAGAAATGACTGATTAATTCCCTACTTCGGTCATTGTCTTTGCCTGTGTGACTGGACCAAAGCTTGCTGATATTATAGACTGAATATAGACTTTTGTGATTGCTACTTCTGTACCGTCACATGTTTTTAGACAAACCAAAGCCATTTACATTTACTTAAAGATGTCAGTAAGGATGTTTAAGGAACCAATAAGCGGAAAATCACACAAAACTATACTTACTTTAAAGAGCTATCAGTTTTACAACAGAAACTAAAACCAACAGTCGACCCATCAATAATGTTTCAGTGGATTCTTTTAAAGCAGTGTCATTAATATAGACAGTGAGAGGTGTAACATTGTTGCCATCAAATCTTCTGTACAGAAACCACCTCTAATCAGCAAAACTCCTTCCTCTTTAGGTTAGTTAGGATTCCCTGAGGCCAAATTCATAAAGCAAGCAAGTCCAACCCAAATCTGCTATTTTTACATATGTGACTCATATCTGACCTTGTCATAAAAATGTGAACAGCCTAATTGCAAATCTTTACCCCATATAAAAAAAATCTGAATTATTCCATGTGTTTGTCTAATTCAGATACATGTACGTGATCTTTCAAAGCATCTAGAGTCTAAATGGTGATTTTTCAATTTCTCTTTTATGTAATGAGTCATACTTCTGCATCAGAAAAAGCCATTAGTGGTAAATCTTTCTTCTGTCTTAAGTTCCTCTTGGTATGATACTGCGAAAATGCGGCTCCCATTGCTCAAAAACGTTAAAATTAATCCACAGACAGCAGCATCTATTCTTACTTCCCTAAACATTGCATTGCTGTGAGACGTCTACGACATGTGAGTCTGATGATGGTTGTATTAAAGAAGGTGTTATGAACGACTACGGCAAAAAATAAATTAAGAAATACAGATTCAGCAACAAATTTGAATTGAGCTTCGTTATGCAGCTCCAAGAGGAGTGAATACTGCAAGCCAGTGACTTCACATAATCTGCTAGGTTTTATTAGATAGAACAATTTTCTATCTATCGAAATCCATTTTGGATAATAAACTGAGCTTAACTGCCTTGTTTGACAACTAGATTCAAATTGGATTAAATTTAATTGATTTGGAATCTGTCTGTATGATTGATAACATGTATTTAGAATCTGAGCTATATAAATAAACTGATTCAAAACAAATTGACAAAGATGTTTTTTTTATTTCAAATAACCAGGATGCAACCATGATGGCACTAGTTACAATCTGCTTCCTTAGATTGGGTTCCTTAGATTGGAAACTTTTTCAAATTGATTTTTTATGATGTATCTTTGATTTTAATTGATTTTCTTGTAAAGTGCCTTGAGACGACATCTGTTGTATATAAATAAACTGATTCTTGACTAGTGCATCCAGTAGGACTACTGCCATAGCTGTCCTTCCAATTTGGTGTCTGTAGCCACACAACTCTTTTAGTTTTTCCCTGACAGTGCGCACGTCGCAAGCTCTCTGACCAGGAGATCTAATTGATTTATGTAAAGGGAAAAAATTATTCCACTGCTTTGATGGATCAATTTATTTACCCACCCCTAGCAAAAGGAAAACTTCCTGGTCAAATGGAAGAAATATGTGATGTTCTTTCACCAAACAGTGCACATCAATTCAAACACAACATCCCACTTTGAAGCATGGTGGTGACTGCATCATGCTTTGGAAATACTTATGAATAACAGGCCCTGAAGGGCTTGTAAAGGTTGAAGTTAAAATAAAAGCAGCAAAATAGTGAAAGTCTGGAGGACAATCACATCTGAGAACATCTATCCTAAGCAGCTAAAGGTGGCTTTTGTCTTGGTCGTGATTGGGGTGTGGGCGTTATTGCTAAGTAATGTAAATAAAAAGGCTTATTAACACCCCCGGGAGCTGATCAGGTTTAGGGACAATTCTTTTGAAACTCCAAGGGATATTTTCACAATAAACTTGTTTGTTAGTCCCAACACTCAAATGGCCACATTTTCCTAATTTGTATGTTTTTTTGGGGGCGGATCATTGGAAAGATTACAAATTCTTGGAATCAGTTGTTAACTCAACACACCCCTCCCTCTTTTTGTTGTGGTCAGTCACATATATCAGTCCTGTCCACGGTCACTTAAAATGAAGCGCTAGTTCGCAGAAAGATGAGCTGCAGATGTTTCTGTATTTTTTTAAGAGGAGTGCCTGGAGATCATAAGTAGAATATTTACATTGCAATATAACCTCACTTTGTAAACCACTCATTCCACAGCCACGGAGGTGGGCTTTCAGTAGGTCTCTTTTAGAAAAGCCACTTGGCTTAATCACCCAACTACACCTCTAGTGATCTCTGCATGTGTGGAGTCACATCTTACAGCACCGACTCAATGAAAGGCACTAGCAATGAAAGCTTAATAGGCGGCGATATACTCCTTAAGAATACGCTGTGTATTAGCAGAATGATGGATGCATCTGTTGAGACCTGAAAGCAGGATTCCTTTCTTTTAACTGATGTTGAGCGAGAACATCTGCACACAGGGAAATGACTCACAGGCAGGGTGAGGTCAAACATGTAACATGCAATTTTCCTCTGAGCGAATTTCATCAAAACATCTTGGCATACAATTAAAAAAAGAAGGATTATTAAAGGTTTTTAATCTTCTATTCATCAGCAAACCACAAGTTTAAAATGAAAAGAAAAAATCCGGAAAAAAATTGCTTATTTGATGATGACATCCAACATAGATGATGTAATCTTATAGATGTAATCTGTAAGAAGCCTCAGTGAAGTGAAGTAACTACTTCAAAACTGAATAAACTGTATAATCCATTCGCTTCTTATGGTTCAAACTGGTTTTATACGCTGCAAAGATATAGCTTTTACATGTCTGTTAACAGGACAAATGTGAACTATCCACACCACAAATATGGAATTCATGGGTAATTAGCAAGAAAAAACATGGCAGATAATCAATGTGTGACATAAAGTGTTGTACTCTGGTGAAATACTCTCGAAGTAAACTATTTAGAATCAAGATTTAGTGATGGTGGCATTCTGCTTTGTTCTCTGAAACAAGAGCAGGAGGGACAGTAAGCGTTATTGGGAAGATGGATGGAGGTAAAACACAGGACCCTCCAGGATGAAAAACTTCAATAGGCTGCAGATCAGTTAGGGCTATGGTGTAGCAGCAGGAAAACAACCCTAAAAATACAGCAAGAACTACTCCACAACATGTTTCTGTGTCGAAATGGCCAAGTCAAAGTTCAGAAATAAATCAGATCTAGGACCTGAGAGAAGACATAAAATTATTTCTGTCCTATCTGACCAAGATTTGGATTTTATTTATAAAGACAAAGAGTCAAATATTTTCTGTAAAAACATATTACACATTTTTATAATAAAATATATAAATAAACTATGCTAGTTATTGAAAATGAATCAATGCATTTCATTGAGAAAAATCTAAATATTTATATATATTAAAACAAATTGCAGTATTTATTTACAATTTTTATCAACCAATGATACATTTCAATAATTATTTCACGTGTTTTTTATTATTATTATTTTAATTTGGCACTCTTTACTCCTCATAAAGAGAATATGTGAATTTTTGGATTCACATATTCAAAATTTGTTGGCATAAACTCTGAAAAACTACATTTCAGTTTGTATGGAAAACACACAGTTAAAGCAATTTATCCTTTTCATTCCACTTCACAATCATGCACAATTTAGTTTTAATCTGTCAGAAAACTAAACACAATGTGTATTTGAAAGCCAAAAGCTTGGAGTCAGCTGCCTGAAGGTTGAAGGCAGAGATAAAAAAGGCAGAGGACAATGTTGTTCACTATCCCTTCCTCTTGTGTTGTGCAGCATGTAGTTGTTAAACTCATTTAAACATTTCCAAGAGTTTGGAACTTCTCTGAATCAAACTGAGACCAAAAACGAGAAGAACGTCTGAAACACTGCGGCCTCAATTTAGGTCAGGTAAAGACGGATTTTAAGATCTAAGAATAAGAAACTGGCAAAAAGGGCACCAACCGAAGACCGAGAAGAACACAAAGCAATTCTAACAGTATTACTAAAAATAAATATCTGTTGCTCCTTGAAGTGACAGAACCTGTCTTTAGGTTTACAGGACAAAACCATTTTATATAAGGCCAGATCAGCACAGACAACTTTTATGCCCTTAAACAATCATCATTTGAAGAAAAAGAAAATCTGTAAGGGGACCGACTTTAAATGTGATTGGAAGGTCTTTACATTACCTGACCAAGCGTTAAATCATGTCTTTGCTGTATTTACTTTGTATAGAGTTTTCATAAAGGTGACAGTAATTCACATGATTTCTAAAAGCAAGCAACTTGTATTTTGCACTCTAAACGTTATGATTCTGGACTTTCTGATGCACCCTCCCATCCATTCCTAATCAGCCTCTCTCCTCCCACCTGGCTTTTTAAGCAGCTCTTTGGAAGACAGACCGCACCAGATTTCTTTGAAAGCCTTCCTCTCAATATATATCTAGTGTTCCCTCCTTGCCTTGCCTGCCTGATCACATCATTTTTTCTGCCTTTTTGATTCCTTGCCCTGTCTTACTCTTGTTGGGTTTTCCCGTTTATCTGCTCAATAACCCTGATTCTGCCTCCTGACACCAGATTCTCACCTTTGCCCGTCGGAAGTGTTTGCATCCATGTGCATCTACAGTTCAGACCCTGTTCATTGACTACCAGTCCAAGCTTCTTTCACAGATCTGTTTACATGAGTTTGCCTCCACATACCGACCACAGAGATTACTGTTTCTGACGTTCTAAAGAGTTAGAGATCGCAGAGAGGAGATGTCTTTTACCTCTACTTCCTCTCTACGTAAGGGGATTTCATCATGCAGACAGAAATGATTCTCTAACCTATCTGGATCCTGAGAAGAGTTTCTAGTTCCTTTGGACTGAAATTATCCCGCAGATTTATCTTTAATACTTATTTTAACGCTTACTGATTGTTTCCGGTTGAAACTTCGGGTTATCCGTTAGAAGGCACTGCATTTGAACTGTCTCCTCAAGTAGCTTTTATTTCACTGACTGAGTTTGTCCTGCTGACTCATGCTTAGAAGATAGGAATGGTCAACATAGATTTAAAAATTGGCCATAATATTTTATGGTACTATTGTAATAAAGGAAATCATAAAGAACGTATTTGCTGCTCTTGAAAAACATACGGTACCAGTTTAAATACCAGTAGCAGTACCATACCAGTTTAAAATATGCTTGCTTAGGACACCAATTACAATAAAAAGTGTGGTTTGTATCACTAAACTGTAAAATTAAAAAAAATTTGTGAGTTAATGCTCTAATGGAACAAACAAGAAAAAAATAACAAATCAGCCAGTTTAAGGGAGTTTTCAAACATATTTAATCCTAATTTATTACTGTGACTATAAATCACAATTCTTATGACAATTCTCCTGACAATACATTAATCAATATAATATTCCTGTTAATAGATTTACTCTCATTTTCTGTGTTCAGTAATACACTCATAAACCAACACTCCTCCGGAGATTGAGTCATGTCATAAGTCATAAATACATGCATATTCAAAACTCATGAAACGTAAACTGTATTGAAATAGATAGAGCCCCATTATTTCAAACGTATTGTTGGATTAAAGAGCCTGGACTTTAGGGAAACCAAGCACCAACATAGGCCTTTATTGCTAGCAAAGTACTTGCAAGAACAGGACTTAAGCAGATATGTAATTATTTCCCACATTGCTTTGCATGAACGCACTAGCTTCTCACGCTTGCTGCCTGCCACTGCAACTAACCTTAAACTGAACGGTGAAAAAAAGAGCTAACACTGAACCAGCAACAGCAGCTGTTCATAATGCTCCCTATGAATAAACAACCTAATAACAGTCAGAATGCATGGAAGCCAGAAACAAAACAGTGCCATCAGCAGAACGTGTTCCGAAAAGCTGCATTTTCCCACAGACCGCCAGCCTGGATTCGTGTTCTGCAACAATTCGAAGCTGTTAAAACACATGAAGTTGATTGAGGACAAAGCATGCCATTGTTTAGAAAAAAAAACTGCTGCTAGCAAAAAAAAAAAAAAAAACACAGCTGTTTCAAAACAAATGGGTTTAAATCAACATCTTAGTAATTAGCTCACAACATGGCCGCTAACCACCACAAGCTTAACAAAGCAGGCTTAGTGAATCTTAACTTATTTCCTATGAGGGAAAACATGCTCACTGACTTGTTAGCCTGTCGGCCCCTAAGGATGTTGGTGAGAGGAAATGGAGAATCAGAAGCCTGATGGAGGTGTAAGCAGGATTCACTGTAGCAGGCTCACGTGTTAGTTGTTAAAATCTACAGCACATTTCCAACTTCAGCAGGGTCGTATCAACCATTATGCAGCAAAGCATCTTTTTACATGTTTGTTTCTCTCATTACATATTATTCAACTTAGAAATGAAGATACATGCATCATGGACAACAATGTCAGGTTAATTCTGGTCTTTTAATAATGCATTTCATCATTGCTAAAACAAATCTAATGGCTATTAAAAGGAAAACTGACACCCTTAGAAATAAAAAGTATATGGATTTGGAAAGATAAGTGTCTCCAACCATTTTTTTATTGGATGTCCCTTAACAAGTTGCCAATAAACCACATACTTTTTTGCCCTAAAAAAGCCCATTCTTCTTATTACAGTACATTTAAATCTGTGTATTCCAGGGCAAAGTGATTCCAACATCCTAATATTAGCCTCTTCTATTCATTTTAAAACAAGTTTGATGTATGTATGGAATGAGCAAATAAATAATATATGATTAAGGCTAGGATAGGAAAGGCCCAAGAGGTTTACCTTAGGTTATAAAACATATACTGCTGGAAAGCAAACTAGTTTAACATTAACATGGAATGTGTGTGGGAAAAACTAGAAAGAAGTCTTAGGTTTATGTGAGTATCTCCAGGTTTTTGATTGGAGAAAAGTTCATGTTTAGACAAATCAGCCAAGTCAAGTTTAGTGTGCAGTAGTTATCTAGTAGTCATCTTAGGACAATAGATGATTCTGCGACTTTAGCTTGTCATTACAATAACACATAGGCTTTGACCAGTCACCAGCTCCACCTCATTTTGAAATCCATAAGATAGAAAATGGCATCAGCAACCTCACGTTCAGCATCTGCATAAGCAAAGTCCATCTGCATCTATAATGGATGACTTGCTCATGTATCGAAAACCCGGAATATCCCTTATCAACACACCACTGTTCACCATTTACTGTTTTTTATTATTTGCCCAAGCATGCATTTATACAGCAACTCCTACAGCCATGTGTTCAAGGTTTACCTGCACCTTGAAATTACAATGATAATGGGATAAAAAACAAAACTATGTCCATCTAGCACTTGAACATACAGACATAAACCCAAAGTTTGCCCACATTTTACTCATGAAAATTAGAAAAATATGAGACGGCCCTGTGAAATAAACTACTATGATTCAAGCTAGCCAATGAATGCTGAACTGGAGCCCAACAAACTGGTACAGTACTAAAGTAGTGAAAGCGTCTGCTTTGCATTAGATCTTTGTGTCTCCACCAACCCTGTTACCGTAAGATTGGTTCTACCTCTGCAACAAGCCTGTCCTGGAACAGATTAAAGAAACACATGCCAGAGGAAAGAACACAATTTAGAAAGAGTTAAGAGCAAACGGTACACAGCTGCACATTACAAGGTGACTATAAACCCATTCATACACTGAACAGATGAATAGAACGTATGAATTTGAATAAGAAAATGTTTTTGGACCTAAACAGAATCATTTAGAGTCAGAACACAGCTTCATCTACTCCAAATGGAAACCACTACTAAGGCCTAAAATCTGGGTGTAGTGAAAACCTGAACTTTCAGAGAAACATGAAGGTAATTACAAACTCAGCCTTTTATCACCTATAGAACATTTGCAGGATTAAAAGAAAATTGTCCAATTAAGACCAAAAGAAACTCATTTATGTGTTCTACAGTCCGTATGCAGGGTCCCTTTAGCTTAGAGAATGGACTTAAAAACACTTTCGTTGGTTTACAAATCCCTAAATGGCTTAGAACCAACATACACCCCAGACCAAAATACCTCACAGACCTTCGAGACTACTCAGTTCTTCGGTCCTAATCTACTCTTATCCCCAAAATTAAAATCAAATATGGAGGACCAGCATTAAGGTTTTACAGAGCTAAATTCAATACAAAATACAAAATAATACAAAATAAAAAATAAATACAAAATAAAACCTTATTTGTTTGGAGCTGACTTTGATTAATAATGCCTGACACAGATATCCATTGCAGTCTGGATTGCAACTTTGAATTACCTCACTTAATTATATCACTGTAATGTAATGAGTTATGTTGTTATAGTGCAAATTACTTTGAAAACAATGTTTTCTCAAATGTGCACTTAAATGATCCTAACTTGACTTTACTGGTCATATGATTTAAAAAACTAAAGAAATTACCCAGGTTAAAAACAGACCATACTTCATTCCACCGGTCTCTTTCATCGTTTAACAGTTAACACAGATTATTTAATTTATTAATTAAATCATACACAAAAAGGAACTTTTTTTAAAGCTCTTTATTTGTATTTCCTTATATATTAATTGGACCCACGCCTAGTTGTAATTATGTAATTACCTTCATTTTCTAAACTACTTGAAATAAACACAAATATTCCTAGATTTTATTATGTAGGACATGTAAATTCTTAAAAACAAAATTCAACTTTGGTGACTGAAATAGGCACAGTTCAATTTCAAATGGAATTAGCTGCAAACAATCCAGCTGTGACACTCCTTTACCGTTGCTTTGATTGGCTCCTTAGCTCTGATTTCATCTCTGCTACCTCAAGGAGCTTTCATGCTTTGTTTCGTACAAAGATTTGCTAATGTTTGTGGAAGATGAACCAACGATCTCCCATTGCGAGGATAGAAACAATGACTCAATATTTGGAAGAGCGGCCAACACGGACTGAACAACTTCGCTTACTATACTTCCTCCGCTGCTATTTTTAATACTGCAATCATAGAAAGCCTACAGTTCTAAAAGAGTATAATAAAACTACATTATAGTTCACAACTCCTCCTTATGTTTGCTGATTGGCCAGGATGAAAGGAATCCTGAGAAATAAAGCTCAATGGGAGAAATACCAGAAGCAACGACCAAGACAGCTTCCACAGTACATATGAATTCAAATTGAGACATATTTAGTGTTTGAACTATTCAAATAAGTAAATACATACAGGGGTTGGACAATGAAGCTGAAACACCTGGTTTCAGTTTCCCCAAAACCACCCGAAGAGGATCAATAATATTTAGATCTGGTTACAGTGCAGGCCATGGGAGATGTTCAACTTCACTTTCATGTTCATCAAACTAATCCTGCAACAGTCTTGCTGTATGTATTGGTGCATTGTCAGCCTGATACACGGCACCGCCTTCAGGATACAATGTTTGAACCATTGGATGCATATGCTCCTCCAGAATTGTTCGGTAGTCCTTGGCGGCCCATCTACCACACAAGTATTGGGCAAAGGCATTAAAACCATCACTGATCCACCCCCATGCTTCACTAATTTCACTTTACTGAGATACATTTGGTCCTGTATTATTGGGAGCTAAGAACATGTTTAAAAACTACAAAATACAAGAAATGCATTTCAAAAAGTTTACTTTAAAAATATATATTTTTTTTTTAAAGTTGGCAAGCAATTTGCAAAATTTGAAAAAGAGATCATGTGAAAAAGGGGAGATTTGACGAATCGGTTTTAATGTAGCTGACTTTTCTAGATGGAAACAATTCCCCTTTTGCATTTTTCTGGGGAATTTTACATAGCTAAAGAGAAAGAAGCAATATTAGACAAAAAGGAAGAAGAAAAAGGGATATTTAACACCTGATATCTTCATCTCAATATTTATGAACATTATCGGCATTGCAACATTATCTTATATGTGCAGCTAAATATTGTTTAAACCAATAAAACATTAAACTTCAAAATATATTATTTTGATTGGGAAATTTTTTTTTACCTCTAATTTCTAACTTCTCTCTATGTTACTTCAGCTGGATTTTAACTGTTGTAACGTGAAAGCAACCAGAAACAGTTGGTTTAACAGACTTCACACCCCATCCATCCCCATTCAGAGGGAACCTGAGCCCAAGCAGGTGACGGAGCTTCCTGTGTGTCCAACAACAAGAACACGTTTGATCTCGGGCTGCATCTCTGTCAGCAGTTCCTGAGCTGTCACCAAAAAAAGAGGCAAATGAAAAAGGCTCACTGTACTCTAGGAGCCCTGGTCTAACTGTGTTTTTCTTTGCTGTGGGTTTAACCCCCCTCTCTCACACACACACACACACACACACACACACACACACACACACACACACACACACACAAGTTTGTATTTCTCCCTATATTAGGACTTTGTATTGACTTCCATTCATTTTAATAAGTGCTTTTATGCCTAACCTGAACATTTACCCTAACCCTACCCATTAGCAATATGTTCATTAGCCTAGCCTTAACCAAAGTTAAATTCACACCACAACTGTAAAACTGACCTTTAACCCTAAAAGAAGGGGTCCTCCACATTAGGACCAGGCTTTGGCCCCAATAAGGCCCCTCAGTCTTCAGAAGGTTAGTGAATATGCCAAAGATGGTCCTAAATAGAATACCTTAACCAGTACTAAACACACACACACACACACACACACACACACACACACACACACACACACACACACACACACACACACACACACACAAAGACAAACACACACACACACACACACACACACACAGGCTCGTGCGTCTGGTTCCAATCAGACTCGCGCAGGAATTCTGTGCGCACGTGCAGCTCTTCGTGGACCAAAGTACAATTGACTGATGTGTTTGAATTCATCTGCTTAAATCTATTAAACAATTTACTGTTTGGATCTGTTTAGAACTAATAACTTATTTTATGTCTTTATTGCTGCTGTGAGTTTACAATGAGAGAAATCCAACCAAAACAATTGATGAAAAACAAAACTCAAATTAGGAGGACAATACATGATCGTTGTTCTATATTGATCAATCTTGGAAGATCGCAGTCCTCTTTAGACTTTACCTGGATGAGTTCCCGAAGAATTCCACGGAATATCCGAAGTAACTCCCCGCCGGTCCCGAGAGGACGGCGCGTCCGTCCGCGTCCAGGTTGAAAGCGGCGTAGAGCTGCAGCGCAGCGGCGACCACCGGCAGCAGCCGCGGGAGTCCCGTGAGAGCGCTCATCTCAGCTGCGGGGAGACGAAGCGCGGCGCTGAACGCGTCATCCGTCCCGCTCCCTCACCTTAAACTCCCGAAACACGCTCAGAACCACCAGGTCCGGAGGACTGATGCAGACTGGATGGAGAGATGTTCAACCTCAGAAAGAGAGAGAGAGAGAGAGAGAGAGAGAGAGGAGGGAAAGACTGCAGCTTCTTCGGGGTGGAGCTCGAAGTCTGAGGTCCCTGCAGAAGTTTCATATGACGTCACCAATAGTTTATGTTTGCATGTATATGTTCATGTAATCCAGTGTTTTTCAAGCCAAGGTACATTGTTTTCATTGAAAGAATTACGAGGCACACCTCGAACCAAACATTTAAACAAATGGTACTCTACAGTCGCATATATTAAATGTATAGTAATTCTTATCAAAGTGTCTTTAATATGAATCAAATAAACATGTATTTTTTTTATCATATTTTATATCTCTTATTTCAAATAACACTAAACATGTCCACTTCAAAAATACTTAACAATTATCCAATTTCACCAGGATAATTTCCACGGCACACTGGTTGAAAAACACTGATGTAATCAAACTGTTCACTCCGATCAGTTTAAGGATTTTTGTCACGTGACCCTCGAGGTATGTCCCGCACCAAAACCGACAGGAGATGAAAAGTTTGAGAGCAGGGGCAGGGGTCCCATAGTGGGGGGCCTCAAAATGGTTTCAGAATCAGAGTAAAGTGGCTCATGTGGTAAATGGAGTGCCAAAATATATAAATATGTCATGAAATAAATGATGACACAATTAAAATGCTGAATAAAATGTTTTATATGACTTGTAAATGTAGATTAGTATGAGATAAATCCATGTTTAAAATAAGCAAAGATATTTCACTCTATAGTACATACACATATTTTTTAAACAAATGCAAAAAAAATTGCTTTTAGGCGGTTGCCAGTCTGCAAAAACATAATCCCTATATTAGAATATAACTCATTCCATACAACCTTAGTTATATTACTTAACAAATGTTCCATTCCTTTGTGTTCAGGGAGCATGCGGTAATATATTTGTAGGCCCATCTTCAGCAGTGCTCACTACACTTTCAATGAGGTTGGATGTGTATATAACAATCATTATTTAAAATCCTAAGTTTATTTAAGTTATGATTTTGACTGGGTCATATGGACACCACTGACTGTATGTTTGGGGTTGTCTTGGTGTGAGGGGAACCTACATTCATACTACTGATTGTTAAGTCTTTTCCACCTTCTAACTGAATAATGTAGTTTATGGAAAAACTAAATTATTTCATTTACTTCATTCACTTTTCTGTCCCTGTAGACAAAAATCCCCATCAAGGCATCATGTTACTTCTGCCAGATTTCATCATTAGGATAGCGTGTTCAGTGCTACACAAAGTGGCTAAAGGGTAAACAGAAAATAGGTCGGTTCAATTGGACTACCAAATCAGGGTATGTTTGCAGTTATGCCATGCTCGTTCCATTTTTGAAATAATAGCTAAATGATATGCTATACTTTAAGATATTGCTCTATAACCTGTTGGAACCTAGTAAAGAAATGAGCTAGATATTGGGATCAAAGAGGCTGGTATAAAAACTGTCACCCAACTATTGATTAAATTTAACCCCTTACATGTTCTTTAAAGAAGAGTAGTGTTACGGCATGATCAAACAAAACTGGCTTATAACCTGAAATCCTTCTCTTTCTGTGGTGTTTGCTACACTGGCCGGAATATCGTTCTTTGCTGTCACTACATCTTCGAAGTGATATTAGATCTAAAGTAAATATTCAGTTTAGGTTATCCGATTTGGATACCCAGTGGCCAAAGATTAAACCTTGATCACGGCTTAAATATAATTCTGCAGAAATAATATTTGTAGTACCACCAGTACTAATTATTTTCCCCATCAAACAAAACTATTCCCTACTTTTCCCAACCTGTGCTGCCATTTACAAACATTCCCTCTTGATGTCCCAAAGGCTTCCATTGTTTAATAGAAATAGTAATTAGAATGACAAAGTGAGGGTTGTGTCTGGGCAGAGGAAATTAGTTAGGATAAAACTACTTGAATATTTTTGTGTCGTTCATGCTTAATGATTTACTGGTATTTCCCTTTTCCACTCTTTTCACTAAACAACATAAAACAATGCTTAAAACCTAGTTTTCGAGTCACATGGCCAGCTTGGCTGTTCAAAAATAGTTTTCGTCTATGTCTTTCACCCAAAATTAATACCTGGTACTCATATACAATAAGTAATTATAGTAATGGACTTAATTTTATTCTGATATGGGACAGAAACAAGTGCAATATTTCTATATAGACCTGTCTATTGATCTATAGATTCATAGTTTTATTTTTCAGAAATTACAATGAAAAAATCCAGTATTAAATCAAATAATATCTTTAAACCTAATGGAGTTAATGTGGACAAGAAAAAATACCTTTTAACAATACAGACTAAACTTAATGTTCATAAACACATAAATAATGTATAAGTCCCTTTTAGACATAAGACTTAGAAATGTTAAGGTTTCTTTTTGTAAAATAGTTTTCTGTTTAGTATTACGCCTGGCCTGAACAAACCAATGGTACTCTTTTATTCTTTCTTTTTTGAAAAAAAAACAAAAAACTATTGTGGTCTAAAACACAGACGTATGTAACTGTCTCAGTACAAATCAAGCTCTGGAAAGAAGTGCTGGTATGCTAAAAGGTAAAACTAAAAATTGCTAGTACTGTGTACAGCAAGCATTGTGTGCTAAAACACTGGGGTTTTGGGAGGGCAATTTTTTTTTTCTTCCTCTTCAACAAATATTTTTTAGTTGTAAACTGTGGGGAAGTGAGTATGAGGTACTGACTGTTGCAAAGGCTGAACAGAAGTTCAGGTACACTTAAAACACGGATTATAGCTGTATTGATAAAGTAGCTAATTTTTTGTCATTATTAATAAGGAGAAAACAGAAATAGAACTGTGTTCTTGCCAAGTCTTGTTTTCTCACAACCAGAGGTTCTCTCAACTCCAAAGTAAATCCTCAGCAGATAATATTAGCAAAAGCCTGAAGGATTCAAACTATTTACTGTAAGAGAGGGATGTTTTTCCCCAACAAAGCCAACGTGTCAAGACAGTTTGAGATGACTAAAGCGGGAAATCCCACAAACCAATCACATCTAGCCTTGACTTTATCTCTCAGCACTTTGCTGGGGCTAAACTTCTTGCTGTCACAGCAGACTTGCAGACAGGCAGGTATGTAGTATATGATAATTTATAAGTCCTCCCATGTGCAGTTGTGGAAGGGGGGATGCTATTGAGAAGGGCCCCCTGATTTGAATAACACTAAGTCATGATGATTCGCTGCCCAAAGGCAACACAACTTGGAGATGTACCTGCTAACAGAGCGAGCATTAAATCCCTTCGGACCTCTGAGGACATATAGTTCGAACTGCAAAATGACACAATGCAATCCTCTGTTCCACGGCTCCTTTTACATTTTTATTTTTTTATTTTTTTTCTTGTTACAACAGTATAAATGGCTATTTTACTTTTATGTTGTATGAAAGACCAAAACAAGGTAGCACATATTGGGTTTAAAAGAAAATGCAGGGCTTTGCACTGTTACATTCTAAAACAGTATCCAAAATCTTTTAAGCTCTCACAGAGCACTAGTTTCTTATTCATTTAAAAATGAATAAAAATCAAATATTTTGGCCTCTAGAATGAGAGTGTGGTAAGGAACTAATTTACACATCAAACTGAGAATAAAATCCCAACTGTGGGCATGGTGGTGGCAGCATAATTCTGTTATACGGATCTAAATACTGGGCACGACAGAAACAAAATGTGTGTTAGAGGCAAAAAATATTTAAGAATTGGAAAGACTATCTCCAGATGGGTCACAACTATAAAAATGCAATGAGAGCTAAAATGTAGGGGGTGCCGTTTAGGACAAAAACAATATTTGTCCCTCTAACACCACAAACAAACTCACTCACACACACTTGCAACACTTAAATTGTGCGTATGCAACATATTTTCTTTCTCACACACCAAAAGTGAATCACTCACACTATAATTCATTTCCATTTTGGATAAATAAAGTATTTTTGATTGATTTGATATACATGATAAAATATTACACAAACATCAAAATTTCTCTGCTGTTTAAGTGTGGCTGCTTGACCTATTCTGATGAAATTAGCTGAGTGAACTTCTAATGAACTTGGCTGAGTTAAAACGATTGTTGCGCAATACTAAGTTGTAGTTTACTGCATTGTGGATTGTACGTAATAATTGGATTTGAAACTTTTTAAAACATGTAATGAACATAAGCAGATGTAATATTTTCTCTGCAAAATGGTTCTTTTTGTCCTCCTTTATTTGGTTAACTTTTGATTGGTCCCTTCCTGTGGTGTATTCAACATCCTGAATCATGTCAAATTACAGTAGCCAATCATCAGCCGAGAGCCTTAAACCCAAGCTGTGCTTTTAAGATGTCTTATCAGAGGCAAACACATGCCTTGTACTAAATCAACCTTTGCTGTTTTGGTATGTGAACTTGCAAATGCACATCAAGTTTAAATTAAGCATTAGCTTGTTAGATTTTGGTTAACAGAAACCTAGCAGCTGAGTTTATAATGATCGACACAATCCTAGATGTCAAAAAGATGATCTTACATTCATTAAAAGCCAACCAGTTATAGTACGCACAAGCTAACCAACTTGGCAACAGAGACAGGAAGTTATGTTCCCATCTGATGTACGGACGCTGTGGACTGTATCTTCTAAGCAAGTTTTCAAAGTAGAAAAGAGGAGAGGAAATGAGCGTTGGATGATCTTAACAGATTTGGCTCAAGACTGTGGAAAATCAGTACACCACTGGATGAGGAAGGCTGTGAAACAGTGAAAAGACCTGCTGTGCAATTTACATTAGCCAACTAATTAGAAAGGCCTGAGTAACAGAAGCTCACAAAAACATCTTTTCAGCTTGGCTGAAATGATTTTTCCATGTGGGTGCTTGTAAAGTTTAAAGCTTTTGTTCTTCTATAGCCAGCCATGTGGAGAATATTATTTATTCACAGCCAAAATTGCCACACACATGTCATAATAGGGGTGATAAGAGACATAACACACACTTCCTGGGAGAGTCAGGCTGCTGTTGTAGCTGGATAATGAGGGTCTCTTACTTAGACGCATACAAAAAAAAACACACAGACACACAAGGCCACCTACACTCCCTGGAAACCACATGATTATCGCAATTAAAATAGCATTTTGGTTGCTAATGTGGGAGCTTGGGGGAATTTTTTAGAGTGTTTTTTGTCTAAAGTTTCCATGTTGGCTGTAAAAGAAGCCTGAAACGGCGCTTGTGTGAAGCAGTGACATCAGGCTTGAGGTCTATGACCTGCATCTCCAGAGCCCAGTTTGGCTCCACAGGCTCTCAATGGTGGCTCCTAATTAGTTTCACAAAAAATGTGGAGTTCATATTTAAGGGTAAAAGGAAAAGACTAATTTTTTTTGTTCTTCCTTTACCCAACAAAGTTTTTTTTTTTATGATGCTATTTAAATGTTTGGTGTTTTACTTTGCTAAAAATAAAATTAATGATACTATTTTAAGCTCACAAGAAGACTTGACGGTATACACAGCAGTTCAGTACAATAGCATTTGTTTGTTCCTCTTTTGATTATGTGAATTATGAAATTAAGAAACCTGTGAAGCTATAAAGAGGGCTTTGCATGTCAGCTTTGTAAATTATCATTATATATTTGGTCGAATAGTTTCTGTGCTCTAAACAAATTCAGTTTAGTAAGAGTGAGTGCAGAAATAGCCGTTTGGATTAAGAAGAGTAAAAAACATACATTAGGCAATAAAGTGGAACTTCACCAATTTAATGTTCATTTTTTGAAGATTCACCTATTCTGAGACTTTTTCATAGACGATATCTAAAAAACTTGAAAGACAATTCAGCTTAGGAAGCCTTAACACCTTGGAATATAAGGTTGATTAATACGCTGTGTTCGCGAATTCAAGCCATTCAAGGACTGGCATTCATTTTTCTTCAGGCTGATCCACAGTTTTATTTGATAAGGAAAACTGTGGATTTTAACTAAGATGATTAGTTATAAGATTGTTTCATGTATTCATATGATTGCCTATTTAGGGTTTAAATTATCAATGATTTAGCAGATTTTAGATGGTCACTGTTGCTATCTTTGGAAAAGAAGTTAATGTGTGACCATTTTTATTTCTAATTATTTATTTAATTAAATGTTTTTGCATTATTGCTTGAAAAAAGGCAGGTTTTAGCTACCAAAAGCCCTGCTGATGTCTGATCCTTAGACCGGCCATCAGCACCCTTTTGGAATCCTCTATCTAACACAAATGAGGAAAGGTCCACTGGGTTAAAGTACCATTTTATTGAGTTGTTACAGTAGCATTGCTGCCCAAGTATTGCAGTCAGTTGTTAGGACCATATGCTGCGTATGATGTCCAATAGATGTTGTATTTGGATATCTATATGCCCTTGGCAAGCAGACTGAGGAATTTATGTATAGAGCATGGTTTGGTAATTAATGGCAAGTTATTTTTCCAAATGGAAGAATAACTTCCATCTTTAGAGAGATGACTCCTCTGTAACTGGCCGGATTTGTCTGGAGGAGCTGAGTCACCTCAATTTTCTCTAGCTCTTAAAATCCCAGTCTGTTCATGAGGAAGCCCAACAGCAAACCACAGTCACTCTGCCAGCGGTGAACATACCCAAGGACAAAAAGCACTGACTTAGAACGAAGGGGAACCAGCAACCATTTCATGATTTTCAATTGTAAACTTCACTTGAGGACTTGGAGCTTAGTAGTTTTTCAGCAAGAATACCGATGTTCTGATGGCTTCCTGAAAATTTTCAAAAAAAGGTAATTGGAAGCTGGCTTGTTCAAATAAAAAGAGCAAATAGTTTTATAACAAATTATTTTTTTCTTACCTGCAAGTAAGAAGCAACATATTTTAGAAAAAATAAAAAAACATTACTATAGGTCTCAAGAAAGATTTCAGAGGTTTGCCTTAATCAAACAAAGGCTCTCAGTTTCATAAGTATATGGGTCAAAATATATTTTTAAGCCCCAACAGCTGTTGATGAAAGTGATGTATATTAAAAACAAACAAATGATATCAAAACAAAGGAAAACATGACACAATTAAAAAAATAAGCATTAAATGAGAAACTTCAAGTTAAGTTAGGCAACTTGAGACCATTGTGTTGCTGTCGAAAGTACAAAATTAAGAACTTTCTTCAAAAACATTTGATGTAATTAGTTTTATTATTTTCCAAGATGCCCCCCCCCCTGTCCTGTTCAGCATCATGGGTAGTAGAAAGAGTTTCTTCCCATACCTTAATCGTTAATTGATTTCTGAGGTTTTATGTGCATTCTAAAGCTAAACATGACTGACTGGGGGGGGGGGGGGGGCAAAGAGTGAAAGGGAACATACACAGGCCAATATTCAAATAGAAACAAATAAACCAACAAACACTAACAAAAACAAACAACGGTTTCCAAAAACTAGCTGCTACCAGATCGCTCCTGAAGCATCCTTGGGAAACTGCGAAAGTGCAATTAATCATAACTGTGGAGATATAGTTAGCAGAAAGCAGAGCAAAGACAGCAATGTAAATAGATTTTTCCAAGATGTTTTTTTTTTTTAAGGAAAAAGCTGCTGGCTTAATGACGCTTCAATTACTGTTATAAAAAAAAGATGGAGAAAAAAACACATTGCTGAGACAGTGGACTTCTTTCTTTTTAATTTTTTCTGTGAAAAATAACTTTGAATTAATGTTCAAAAAAATGTTTTAATGGGTTTTTATGTCAGTTTGGGAATTTCAATAACAAGACCCAGTGCTACTTTAAACACCATACCCAATAATAAATAATGAATAGCATTGCCTAATCTTCCTTTGCACTGTGCAGACACTCTCTCTGCCCTGATGAAGATTTACTCGCCTTTCATGCCAAATATTTACAGGAACTACAACTGACAGATTTTCTGCTACTTCAGCTAATTATTAGAGTTTCTGGGGACTCAGACTATGAATTGTAATCTCCAGCTATTAGAAAATAGATGGTGCAATCATTGCACACACAACATATCCTGTCCTAATGCCAAAAACGTTTGATCCTATAACCCTTATTCCTATACACACTCTACACAACAACAAGCTGAATCTTAAACAACATGTATACTTTTTAGACATGATATGACTCAATTCTACACAAAGTGAGCATTATTTCTTTATTGTTAAACCCATGTAAGACATGTTTTTTAGACTTTTTCCCACTTAAGAATAAATATTGTACAGACCATTAGGGCTATGATTCCCTCTAATGCTGTGATATACTAAATAATTCTAGAGGTGTTGTATTTATATTTAAATACATAGTAGATTGTTGCATTTAGGGACACCCTACTTTCACCTCTGATCTCTGGAGGTCCAGCTGCTCGCAACCCAACCCTGCAGCCTGGATCCATTTACCGGACTAATTTGTCTTATCCGTCTGCTTCAGCTGTCGGGAATGGACAAAATCTGAAGCAGGGGGCATTTCAGGTCTAATGGACATTTGAAAACTATCCCAGTAGAAAAATGACAATCTGATCAGTCAAATCAGCTCATGAAGTGAATGAATAAAGTTCATTCCAACACTTTGAATTTTAAATAGCTTATATAACATATTGTTTCTATTTCTAAGCAGACTATCGGCAAAACTCCTCAATAACATATTTTAATAAATCTGAACCAAACCCCTTTAATAAAAAGAATATGAAACTGACAGTCATTTAATGTATTAAATCTGTAAAAAAAGAAATTGACGGTTGTTTGGGTAAAGATAAAGATCTATCGTCCCTGCAGAAGGATGGAGCTGCACTCACCTTGTTGTTTTCTAACTCAGACAAAGCCTGACCTCTCACCTTTCACTGACCGGTCGTCTCTGTTCTTGGACGGAGGAAAAGGAATATTGTTACAGGGAGAAATGTATATTAAAGATTTCCTCCCTGAATTTCCACAGAGAGTCACTTGTTCTCCTGTAGTATCTCATGCTGTAATGGTGTTTCCAGAAGAGGTGCCCAATCAATGTGAAGTGAAGTTTTAAATCACTTTTTCTATTGCCTCAGGTTGTTTACACAAAAAAAGTTAGCCGGGTTTAAACTCACATCCCAGAATGAACTTTCAAAGGTGAAGAATGTGACCATGCAGGGCTTGAAACTCCATAGCCGTCTGGGGAGCTTTTTCTGTGTTTATCTACCATCTGCCTCTTCGGGTTAACGCTACTTATGGATGGGGCTGCATTATTGCAGCGTGTCGCCCCGTGTAACCCCAGAGGAGCCCGAACGAAAACACACACTGCAAACAAGCAGAGCAGCACGAGGTCAGCAGAAAAGAAACAAACCTCCGAGATGTCTTCACCCAGTCAAGGCCCCTCATTGGGAAAAAAAAGACTAGAAACAATAATTTATATTCATACTGGAGCAAAGTCAAGAGTGTTCCACTGAGGATATCTCCTTTTAACATTAACCTCTTTATGGCTGTGCAGGTCTACGAATAGAAGAGCCAGTTTGTCACTCTGCCAGTGTACATAAGCTTCCCAGTAAGAAGAAATGAATCACCAGATGTTTAGATCAGCTGAAAAGATTGACCCTCATTCAAAATACTGTGGCTTGAAAAACTTTCCTCTATTTCTTTAGCTTTTCTTTAACCACGGTTATAAACACATTGACGTTAAAAAGTCAAATTTTCTCAGGCTACTGCCAAAACCTTGTATGCATTTTATTAGGAATTCATGTAGGGAGAATACACAATGTAATACCATGATTGTACTAACTGAGAAAAACGAAGCTTTGCCAGGAAAAAGCTGAACAGTGTGGCATGCTTTTAAAGTGCCCTCCACTGTGAATGTTTTAAAGTGCCCAGGACGGTCCTGCTGAAGCCAAACGGCTGACGCGCGTCTGCAGTAAAGTCTTATTCATTTTACTACAGAGATTAATTAGAGCAGCACACCCAAACTAATTTCAACGTATGTTCACACATTTTGTGTTCAGGTGAGCAACAAGGCTTACCTGAATCTGTAAAGCATAGGTCAGAGTCTTTGTTTCTCTCTGTCTTTGCCACTGTGGAAAAGCGCTGATGATGATGATCTGAAACAATCATGAAGATGTTTCTACTTCCTCACAGCCTCAGACGACCTATCTTCAAATTTATCCTTCCTGTTCTTAGATTGAAAAAAAAAAATTCCTGGGAGTCTAATGCCAGAATATCCAGGCCTTGCTGCCTGGGCACTTTTTTCTGAGTAGACAAACACGGCCATTCAAATTCAGAGGGGGCGAAGGTTTTCGAAGATCGGGAGAAAAGAAACCACATGATTTTCATCATGCTACTGGGATGACAACAACTAAGTGTGACCATTCAGGACTCTCTTTTTTAGCTTTTATAGACAAATAAGTCAATACAATCTGGCCTTTTTTGACAAAAATATTACCAATCAAATCACTTGTGCCCTAAAAAATGATAATTTTACCCACAGCGAATTCTGCCACCATCATACATCACAGAGGGAATGGTATGTTTGGTGTGCAGTGCTTGGTGTCCTCCAAACATATTGTCTTGTCTGACAGCCTATAAGCCCCATTTTGGTCTCTTTAGACCAAATAACTCTGTTCCACTTGAACATGGAGTCTCCCAAATGCCTGTGGAGAAATTCTAGTTGAATTTGAATACGAGTTTTCTTCTCCAAGGCCTCTGTCTTATAAAGCTTTGACTGGTGAAGAAGCTGTAACAGGTGTTCAATGCAAAATCTCTCATCTCAGCTGTGAGAGGTTGACTCTCTCACTAGACTCTGTCTTTCATGCTCACTTAGTTTGTTAGGACGGCATGATCTGGGAATATTTATGCATAGGCCATATTCCTTCTTCAGTTCTTCAAAGATTTTGTTGTATCCATCCCTTGACTTTTTAAATTTTAGTAAGCTCTTCTCTGATAAGCTCAAACTGTCTGTAATTGTAACAAGCAATAGAGATTAACCAGTTAAAGGACATTCGAAACACAGCTGTCTACAATCCCTTGAGATTTTGTTAAACATTTTTAATTTTTATAAAAAAAAAAAAAATTTGTTTTGTTGTTGTTACAGTTGAGTTCTCAAATCAGTAAAAATGGTAAAATATCAAAGGTGGTAAATTATGTTTCCAGTCACTATTCAGCCCCCTCAGTTACTGTAACACCTTGTAATCCACACTTTTGTGTGATTTCAGCCGCAGGTCTTTTGAAACTTTGCACATTTAGACATATTTTCCATATCCTTTTTCATCAAATTGCTTACTTTCATACAAACTGAAAGGAAAGCATCAGTTGAGATGTTTAACTGTCCCAGATTCTCAATTGCACCTATTGCTGGACTTTGAGCCACATGAGCCTTATTCTGTTTTAAAGGTTTACCTTTCACAGGTTTCAAGCATTGTTCAGCTTCTGACAGGGTTCCCTCTAGGAATGCCCTGAATAAGATCAATCAACATGGCCAGCTTTCCTGTGCTTTCTAAAGAAAAGCATCCTAATGGCATGAAGGTGCAGCCTTTCACCACAGGAATTGTCCGTAGTTTCCTTCCAAAGTCTTACTGGACAGGGATGAATCAGCAAGTCGGCCATACGCCGTCTATTTGCCGATAATCGTTCGTTCTCAGGTGTGGGGTCTGCAGAAAGGTTAGCTTCTCCTTTCCTGAGTCTAAATGTTGTTCATTGTCGTTTGAGTCTACCATGCTGCATCTGAAGTGTTTAAAAATGCTCCTCAAGTCGTAAAGCAACCAAATTTCTCAACAATTACATCTGGGGATATGTTTATTCTTCGCAGTTTTTTTGATTAATCAATGATGGCATTTAAAATGTAAATCTTGCAGTCAGTTTTAAATCATCAGTGGCTGTGAATAAGACACCATGCTACACCCACCTGAAAATGATTCTAAGCAGAGCAGAAAAGGTCCCGGTTTCAATGGGAAAAACTGTTCTAAGTCCAGATGTAGCACACATTAAGAGCTAGTTTTATTTTGATGTGCTTAGAGAAAATTTTAATATCACATAGACTTATTCAAAGAACCTATAATAAGTATTGTACGCCAGCTTTTACATATATCCTTGCTTCCCTGGTTAATGTTGGCATAAGTCAAGTGAAGCTTACTGAAATAAAAACAATGGTAGCTGCAAAATCTTTTCTTAAGGTACTTTGTAACAAACACAGTGGGACATTAGAAACCATCATGTTTGAAGCTGGTGTGACAAATTTGTGTCAGCTACCGTTTTTGGACTACAATGAAGTCTTTCACAAAGTCAGCATTGTGTAATCTCCTTTACAGTGGTTTTATTTTTTATTTTTCCTTATATCAGCATTTATTTATATCTGGGTGCCCCCAGTGGTCAAGGTACTAATCAGAAAATACTGCAATTTGGTTCAAGCACTGAGCATGATTGATGTTCATTGGTGCATATTAAATGTCTGCAAAGTGTAGCATAAAAGCTGTGAAGCCATAAAAGGTAATAAATGAAATTAGGAAGAAACATGTTATTTTTAGAAAGTGATCTCCAAGCACAAGTTTGAAGAAACAAAATCTGTAGGGCTTAATTTTACATGACTACAGTGCTCTGAGTATCTGGATGGGCTTTTTAAGATGTTAGAAGAGGGACATTAATAAATTCAACATGATACATAATTGGGAATTAATTAAAATAAACATGAAGGCCGCTAAAAAAGGAAGATAAAACATCATTCATAAATACTGAAAGCCTCCATTGAGTGGATTAAATATTTTAGATGTTAATTCATTCAGCCACCGAGCCATAAAGTCTCTCTCTAGAGACAATGTTTATTAGAGACATTTTGAACTTTATTGAGATTTCTTTAAAACATTAAAAACACAATTTTAAAAAGGTTGTTTCACAGTGGCTCATTGAAACATTGTAAAAACCGATAGAACAGATGAAAATACTGTAACATTTCCAAACAGCAGATATAATGTTCTTCTGCTCGGTCACATTTGTTCCACAGGTTGCGACATCATCGTCATAGCTTGCGCGAAAGGAAAAAAGGGACTTGTGCTCATTCGTTTTGTACAGCTTCTGCACCCAAAACATATGGGATCACTCCCTCTTTGAGTGTGGGGGTGGGTGTGACCCGTCAACTGCTCAGTGGAAGAAGAAACATTACAGGGTGAAGAGTGACTGTTGCCTCACTCCTCCTGTACTGGCTGGATGAGGTGTTCAGAAAAGAGTCCAGAGTGGTTGTCCAGATCCTGATGCTGCTTCCAGCTCTCCTCCCTGATCCCCCTCAACAGGCCGTCCAACTGCCGCAGACAAACGGATGGAAAACAGGTTAACGTTGTCTTGCATTATTCAAACACCACACATATAGTAAAAAAACGACCAGTTCACAGTTGGAACAACATTTCTACCTTTACCTAGTATGTCTCAAATTATGATTACTGTCAAAAAACTATAACATTGACAAGATTCTGTTGAATGTTGGATCCAAGTCTGTCATTTAAAGCAAATTCTGATTATGTGCTTACTGATGCCTTTAACCCTGTACCAACGTTATAGTTAACGAAATAGCAAAAACTGAAATTGAGAAAAAAAATGTCATCAACTGCAATATATAAAAACTGCAATTTATAAGTAATAACTAACACTTACTGGAACTAAAAAGAAAACTAAAATATACTGAAATGATATTATCGCCTTAATCAATTTATTAGCCATTTAAATAGAAACATCCTCCACAAGCAGTTTAAGTCAGCTCGCAAAATGATGAGCGAAAGCTTCAGAATCCTCAGTCAATAGACTATTTTAAACAGCAGCAGTATGGCTTTACTTTTGCTGTTTAGCTTGCCATCTTTTGGATTGTCACAGTTTTTGTGTACCGTTTTTGTTTTTTTTGCAAATCGTATTTTGCGTTCAGTATTTATTTTCCAATATGTAAACAGACTTACAATTAAACCCTTTTAGATCCTCCTCCAGGAAAATTAACAAGAGTAAAACAACAATAAAAATTGCTGCTACAAACGTAATTTTAAATTAATAATAAAAACTGTAATAAAAAATGCCAAACTATTAAAACCTGTAAAAACATTTTTTAAGCGTTTTAACAAGGTTCTTAAGTTTGAAAGCAGTCAAGTTTGAAATAGAAGTTAATTCTATTGTTTATATTATTTAGGGAAAATACGATTTGTAAAAATGCAAAGTATGAAATGGTACAGCCGTTTCTTTTACCATATCTGTCCTATTTAAAGAAAAAACAATATCACTTCTTTCTTTCATGCAACACCACAATTAAAAACTGTTAAACTTCAGCAAAGCAATGTAATGAAGGATTAAAGTTCAAAAGAAGAACATGCAGAGTTCAAAGAAAAATCTAGAAAATATGGTGTACATATATATTCAGCCCCCTTGAATTTGATTGTCCTGCGTAGAATCCCGTGCAACCAAGTAGTCACTTTGGTGAAGAAACTGCATCACGCAGACAAAAGGAACACAGCAGGCAGGTCAAGCATGGTTTGGTCCTGAGACCGCAACCTAAGCGTAGAATATTTTTGAAACGGTTTCTAAAAGAACAAATGGAAGAAAGTGCGAATTTCAGATGCGATCTTAACTGGACATAAACGAGGCGCTATGTGTGTGTGTGTGTGTGTGTGTGGGTGGGATGACTTAACACACCATTGATTTATATATTCTGGAAGAAGATCTCTTATGCTGCGTTCACACGAGCTAGACTTGGGGTATGAATTTTAAACAGCCATTTCTGCCATAGGTATAATTTATTCATAGCCACTGTAGAAAAACTGTAGGCAATTTTCAAGAAACATTTTAGTTCTGTTTTTTTTTTGTTTTTTTCCCAAAGATGTAGATATTTGTAAAAGATTGATGTGAAAAAATAGATACACAATTTCCAACCTCATGACAGCAATAGACCCAAAAATACTACTGGTAAGTTTTTTTGTCAGTTTGTTCTGCCACTACGCCTTTACTTCATGATAAAAGCTGAAAAATTTCCTTTCCCTTGTCAATTTAGACAAAGTTTGAAGAAAGGTCCAAAGACAGACTATGACAAGACCTAAGAGACTCTTGATCTCTACACATTGTGCCACACCTACATAACTTTATTGCATGCCCTAATTAGAATGGATTAATAGTCCTTATGGCTGAACATTTAAAATTTATATCCAAAATGACTTTCGTGTCCTTTACAATGTGTCGTTTATGACATAAAGTCTAGAATATGTTCCCTCATTCAAAGAAAAAATATTTTTATAGTATGAGCCAAAACGAAACAACTATGCCAGCCCTCTATGGGGAAATGTCATAAAGTCAATAAAAAACCCCCCAAAAAATAAGGAGGTCAACAATCAATCAAAAACACTTTATCCTAAAGGGAAATTAAATTAACCAGTATAGCACATTCGCTTTTTAAACATAGTATCAGCGGAGGTACAGCAGGAAGGTCCACTAAAATCAGAACAGTGACTGGAAAAGCATGAGGAGGAAATGCTCACAATACCCTATGATATCTGGTGAAGTGTAATCATGTTCACTTTTGTTTTATGACTAATGTTTTAAATCATATCATACGTAAACTACAGTGTTTTATAGTTATGTACTGTTTTGTCAACCTAGTTTTTAGTGCTAAAGTCAAGCAACCCGTTGCATGCCAAGCCTCAGATATAGCACAATATATTTATTCAAAAAAAGCCATATTTTCTCTTTCACTTTACGCTACTTTGTATTGGTCCATCAAGCAGAGGCTTTATAAAACACATCGCACTATATATATATATATATATATATATATATATATATATATATATATATATATATATATATATATATATAACACTATTTCAAAAGTTTACAGTGAGTGAGACAGAGGGAGAGAAGACACTAACCTCTTGGGTATCAGAGAGCACCAGGATAATCTCTCCCTGTTCAAACTCCAGCTGGCCTTCATCTGACATTTTATTGCTCTCTGTCGCCACCGCCTGGAATAAAATAGGATGCACAGTTTTATTTTTGTCAGGGTTACATTTCAGCTCTATATACACAGTACCAGTTTTTGTACATGGGTATCCTGCCTAATAGGGACTCTTTCAGAGTTTTTGTAAAATACTGCACACCTAAAGGAATTTGTTACACCTTCTTTGCAGTAATTGTAGCAAACACTTCTACACTGCCTCTGGTTTTGGACTCCGATAATGCAGAGTTCAAAGGGAGTTTCAGAAAAAAAAAATCAACCACAATGCTTTTTGTTTATTTGTTGGTTTTTTAAGTGCTGACAGTGAAAAGAAGGGATGCTTACCTTATAGAGAAAGCCAGGTGGATTCTGGGAACTTGAGTCATCTCCTGGTACAGACTTCTCTGGATGGTCCATTTCCGTCTCGTCCGGCTCCTTTCCAGGTAACAGAGGCTGCTGGTCTGTGGAGTGGAAGGATTGACGGGGAGCTGGTACTGGTGCAGGTTTGGCCTCGTTTGATGTGGAGTTGCCCACAGCGCCCTCGTCAAGACTCTGTAAATCATCACCGTCAGCTGAATCACAGGGCTCCAATAGTTCCTCATTGGTTTGCTCAGACTTCGGCACTCCGACTCCGGAGTCATCGGACTGATTTGTTTCGAGCTCCGCCTCAGCCTCCAGTTCCTCTGGACTCTGACTGCGTGTGCTCTTGTCGTTCTCATTGTCACACACAGACTGCCTTTTAGGTGTGTTTACACCGCTGGAGCTGAGATCTGAGTCTGATGAACTGACACTTTTGGATGGGATGCTGCTGTCCTCTGGTTCAGCGCTTTCTTCACATGGGCTCTCAGATTGCTGGTCGGGTGAAGAGGTACCAGCATCTTTGCCATTTTGGGTGGAAGAATGAATGGAGACATGGTCAGTAGGGAAAGCTGTGTTGCAGGGGATGGGGTTGGAGATTGCCAGGGACTTTCTTTTCTTTGACTTGCCAGTTGTGAGACTTGCAAAGGGGGAAAAAATGTTATAATTCAGCTTAACAAATACTGCAAAATAATGATAATTGTGACTGAATACAAATCAAACTCATTACTTTTTGAAATGCAATATTGAATACATGCACAAAGGATTTTGAAACAAATTTTAGTCCTAAGATTCAACAACTTGTAAAGCATTTTTAGTTTTTTTTTGTAGAACTGAGAAAATTCTATATTATTCTTCTAAAAAAAAAAATATTTGATGGCGTGTTGGGAATGGCAGAGCACTAAGCTGTGGTCTTGTACTCTCACACCTTCCCAGCTGCAGTGATCAGGAAAGTCCCGGCACTCTACCAAAGCATAGCTGCAGACGGTAAAATATTCGTGAAGATAAGTCCAAGTGTGTTATCTAGTTTGTGTCAGTTGACCTCACATCCAAGGATTGATAAACTCCCACAAATTAGGTGAAATTCCATTTCTCCAGAGCAAAAACATCATATTTTGAATAAGCAAATTAACTTTGCCTCCTGGCTGTGGTTGAACCCAGTTAAGCCACAGTAATCTAATCTTAATCTTTTCCACCAGGAAAAGACCTTAAATGTTCACACCATGAGGCAGAGAGAGTTCTGCTTTTCTGAGGTTCCTATGACAGCCAAAAGATGTCTTGAACTGGACAGATCTTCACTCTAGTCCCCCATTGTTCAAAAGAAAAGTATCATAGAGCAGTTTGTATTCTCCATACAGACAGATTTGCAAATCAAAGTCTTAGTACTAGCTTACGTAATTACTATTTGCTGTAGACATACCAGGAAACTTATCACCCTTCTTAGACTGACCCACTACGACTAGTGTGGGATTTGCTTCTCTACGTTTTTCAAAGGTGTTACTGCAGCAACCTTTTGTCATTGATTTTTATTAGTTTCATGACATCTAAAGTCAGCATATCTTAACGTAACCATAAGAATGTTAAAAGTTTCAGTCATTTTATAACCGACTTTTGGGTGAAACCTCGACGTTTGAGGAGTCAATGACATTTTCTGTGAATCAATCAGCTTGTTTTGCTGATGAAAGGCAAAGCTATTATTAAAAGGCATGGCAGTAAAAGACTTCCTTGGGCAGTGTCGGTAAAACTGTTTTGGTTCTAGGACGGTCATACATTTAGTAAAGCCGAACAAACACTTAATTTAAACAGCATTACAGCTTTTTTCTGTCATTACAGAGTTGCTAAACAGTATTTTGGGTCATTAACTTTAGGAATAACAACCAGAGCTGTGAGACTAACACTATGCTGAGCTTTAAAATTCCCATAGTAATCTTCTAAAGTCAGTATATCCTGCAAAGTCAGGGCAACCTGAGGCTTACTAGGCAGAACAACTGAGCCCCTCCCATGTTTCTTTCATAAACAAAAAGCTTATTTGATTTACCAAAGTGTTTTGGTCCGGGACAGACTCTCTTAAGGCGTCTACTTCAAAAAGCCTCAGGTAGAAGCAAAGCAATTATTAGAATTTTGGACACTTAAAAAAAAGAAGTGTCAACAGTCCAGGTTAGGGGTGTCCAAATTCTGGGCGCTGGAATGCCGTGCGTGGTCCTCTAAATGCAATTCAAGAAAGTAGTATATTGCTCGTTCAGTTATTGCCTGGAAATTAAAAATAAATGAATAGCTACAACAAGTGCTTTTTGTGTTTTCGGTGCCTTAAAACAGACAAATTTGGCCTTCGTGGCAAGTTTCCTCACTATAGGCTTTAGTGAGGTGCAATGATGGCTTCAGCCACATATCTGCATTTTGGGTGTTGGTCAGCTGCGTCATACCAGCAACCTATTTATTCTCACCCAACTGCAAACAATTTTTCAGTGGGAATATCCCCAGCTTTTGTGCCATTATGAAAAGTAGTTACCCTTTAACATTTCACAAGGCTGGAGCTACTACACAAAGAGTATCCTAACCACTCACTTGGCTGCTATTCTCAGATCATCTAGAGACCTGGGTCATCTCTTAGAGTCTTCACCTCGGTCCAAAGGTATATAGAACAGGTTGGGGGATTTAGATCGTTGGACTAAAATGTCTCATAAAATACACTAAAATTGTATTTTAAGTTGTTTTAAACAGACTTTGAATAAAACAAAAGACTGTTGGTCAATATTAACAACAAATATTTATTTCCATCATGTTGCCTTTTGTGTTTAGACTTCTGTCTGTAAGCAGGTTGGTTAAATGTTGTTATTTTTTGATCATTTACCGGTAATCGTGATGCCAGTTTTGTGGGGAGATTAGCTAAAGCAATGGGAGTGGTGTTTATATACTACGGTATATAGGCACAAGTTTTCCATATCACTGCACCCCTAATTTTACACAACTCTTTTTTTTTTCTTTTCTTTTTTTTTAAAATCAGACTAAAATTATACAAGACCTATAGCGTCTCGAATTAAAAAGAAAAACATTTAAACTAAAAAAAACATATTCTAAACCCAAAAATATGTACGCGGAAAAAAAAGAATAATGCTTATAAAATTAGATAAGATTATTTTGAAAGTGTGCCATGGGTATGAGTCATTTTGGACTCAACCGAAACCATGAATAGAAGAAATGAAATCAGCCGCCTACCTATTTAAACCCTTTATGATGAAATTTTTGCCCGAGTGCTGAGTCTCCAGTTTTTTCATGACATTGTAAAGTTCCCGGTTTAGCTGTAAGGGTAGAAGCACAAGGTCCTTACACAAGTGGCCTCCAAAGCACTTTGAACATTGGCCGGATGTACAGTTAAGTGTGTTTTCTTACCACGCTCATCTCTTTATAAAAGACATCTCGCAGGTTTGAGACGTTTTGGAACACTGTCACATAGCAACCGATCCGACTGCAGAGGGAGAAACGACCTTAAATTCCAACTTTATCCGTCAAACAACCCCCCAACCTCTCCACTGGGGTCACAAAGATTTTCTCCCAATCTGAGTCTGTGTCGAGTTACTGCTACTGATACCTCTGATAGAGAACAGGCAGCTCCTCTCGCAGCTCATTATTTATCTCTTCAAAGACATTCTGGGCTTTGTTGAACTCCTCCTCCGCCTGATAAACAGGATTAGAAAGAACGTTACGAAAATACAACCTGAAACCACAACTTTAAGCCGCTTATGTACGTGGTACCTTTGTGATTTTGGCTTCATCCTTTTTCTTAACGCTCTGTAGAGCTTCCAGGTGGTGACGAGCTGAGTCATAGTCCACCAGTTTGCGTCCCCGCTTTCCAACTCTCTCCTGAAAAAGCAAAAAACGTCATATAAAAACGAGCATCAACAGAAGAGTTAACAAAGAAACAATCAAACCAGACAGAAACTATTTGGCTTCCGAAACTGTAACAGCAGGATTTGCAGTTTTTGCACAAAAATGCAGCACGACCATATTCTGTTCTCATGATCAGCTACAAGTTAGCAATCATCAGGTCAACATCCAAGCTTTTCGTGTTTTTTAAATCAATCAGTCAGAATTCCCACAACTTCCGTTCTTAAATTGCATAAAAAACAGCAGTTACTTTGATGCTGAAGGGTGAGTGATGAATAAATTGGGATTTTTTAATTCGTTCATGTCTCTTAGATTTGAGACAAGTATTTCTATCAAATCTCCCGATTCTTTCATTTCTCTTTTACTTTTTAATTTATTCAGAAAAGAAGTCTGGCTAAATCAAAATACGCAGGTGAGGCATAAATGCAAAGGCATCAAAGTCCAAGACTGTTGTAGCAGTCTCATCTTAACTTTTAGCACATGTCTTCCAGTCAGAGTCCTTGCAACACTGAATGCAACCAGAGACCCTTTCAACAACGTCCACAACATATCACTGAAGATACTTGGATGATATGATTTACAATATTCAATTTCCCCTTGTTGATAATTTTCTGTTTACCTTGACCTCAGGAAACTGGCTTGAGTAGTTCTCCATGGTGCGGACAAGCTGGTCACTTATTTTCTCCTCGAAGTCGTTCCACAGCAAGTCCTCACTCTGAAGCAGTGAAATACAGAAGAGAAGTTAGTCCAAAAGTAAAAATTAAACACATGACCATTATTTTATATAAAAACTAGAACTTGGATTGAAACTGGCTCGGACCAAATCCACCTAGAGCCAATAAATCCCAATGAAAAAAATCCAGCCGCCAAGAGTTAAACATCCAACAAGGCTAAAAAAAAATTTGTTATATTATTTTTTTCTAATTAATTAACCCTCAGATAACAAGAATACATGCACAAACCAAGTCAAAGTACTTGAAAACTTTGTTCTGTTGTCCCGTTTAGCTCTATTTCTTAGGTGCTACTAAATACTACCAGATTTTTTGAGGCACATCAGTATAAAGTGCATGAAGACAAATGGTGCCACTCTTAATTATTTTATTTATTAATAACATAACACATTTTACCAACCACAATTTAAATCGTAACTCTACTTCACCACCGTTAATCGTTTTGGTTAATCAAAGGACTCAGTGCAGTAAAACTACAGCTTCCACAAACATACGTCTGTAATGACAGCAAGGTCCTCCACCCCATTCCAGTCGGATTCATAAATGTCTCTTAGGGTCAGGGACAGTCGCTTGGACGTTTCATGCACAGCTGTGGAAAAAAATTAAGCTCATTAGAAGACGTTATTGTTGGTCTACATGCTCCAGCTGCATATGGAGCCCTGAGAGGGCATTGTTTTCAAAGGTTGTCGTGTAACTGTTGCTACACCCACGCTGAAAAGGCCACAACAACAGTCGTTTCCTGTCTGGATGTTGGGAAAAACAAACCAAGTCATTCTTGCTGATGAATCATGCACCCATTACTCTGTCTGCTCTTTTTTTTTTCACAGTTGGCCCAGCAACACAGATAGAATTGCAAAACCCAACATAAAATCAAGGAATAGATCAAATTCACTTCCCTTTTCACCTCACTTGCTAGAATGTTCGTGTCTAAACGCTTAGAGCCTAAATAAGCTGCATGTACATCAACTCACTTTTTACTGCCGCATAGTAGGCCTTCACGTCCTTATACAGCCTGTTTCCATCGATCTGTGGCACAGGAAAAGCAGAGAAAACAGGTAGTTAAACACAGTCGCACCTTAAACAGCGTCTGTAAGATCTCTAACGTTTGCTTCGTCATTTCTTGGTAAGACCATGTGTCAGCTGGCCTGCATGTTACTTTTGGCTGAACTACAGGTTCTTCCACATCATTTAACATTATAAGAGTATCCTTTATTGTGTCGCAGTTTAGGGGATTTGAAGCATGCAAATCCACACAAGCATAAAAAAATATATAGAACAATAACAGACTTTACATAAAAGACTCTAAAGGCAAATTAACAGAAAATTTCTTAGAAAGAGAATTAAATACAGATTAAAAGCATTTTGTAATTGATCTGAATAGTGCATTTACATGTGTGTGTATGTTTGTGAACAAAACTCTTAACAAGTTGAACAAAATCTACAAAATGCATCAGGGTGTAAATAATTAGAGTTAGATGAGACCAAAGATGTTTGAAGTCGAATAGTTTAACTATTATAAATTGACAGAGGAACAATCTGTGAAAACGCTACTTTGGGCAAGAAATATGCGTCAGTCGCTCACTGAAGGAGCGCTCTAGCTCTGAAACGGACATAATTGAAGCCTTCTTCAGGTTTCTGTCTTCCAACACACACAGTGGATTCGAAGGGGGCTTCCTGGGACAGAGATGGCCTCCGCGATAAACCAGTCACACCCAGTGATCGCAAACGCCAGCCCTCAGGGGCACGTTTGGTCCTACTTATTAAATCCAACCGCTATCAGACATCTATGGGAACAGTTTAGAGCCCCAGAAAGAAAAAAAAACACACAGCACTGCGATGTTTGTAGAGGCAACAATGAACGCCGCTGTCTCTGAATGGATTTTATAACCGGTGAGCAAAACTAAGAAGAACTAAAGCAAAACTGGGCACTGCTTGCTTCGTGCATGGTTTACGTCCAGCTTCACCACGTCTGGCTTCTTCTGCTGCAGAATTATGATGCACGTCTTGTGTACCTAAATGTTGAATAAAATGTGGCACGAATGTTCGGACTGCAGATGCTAGAAAATCTATTGGATACAAATCAGACTTAGTTGCATACATTGCAGTGGAACAATTCTGATTCTGGTAAAACGATACGGAAGTCAAGAATGGGCAGGATATGGGGGGAAAAAAATACATCAGCTTTGTGTTGCATTCGCCGGCTATGTGAACGTACGCAAAGTTAACAACTTGACTGCTGGTGAGGTAGTCTAGCTATTTCATTCATTTGTTTAAGGCAAGACACGCGTAAACGTTTCAGGATCATGGCTCCCGAGGACTGGAGTTTAACACTGATCTACATTCTTCTTCTATGCTGTAGAAAAACTGCTGCTCAAGGGGAACTCCATCAAAAAAATCATGTCTGATGCCACCTTTTGCGTGTTAGATACTTTACTAACCACAATCGGCTTAAATAGTTAAAGCAGTCGATATGGTGAAGTGAAAGCAGCTGGCGTGTCTCTTGACACTTCCTTCCTGTCTCGTTGTCACTTTCCTTTTAAACCAGTCCTCATCGGCTCTTACACAAAAAATTAAGCGTCGTTAAAAGGGGAAATGGAAAATATACTGAACAATACAACACGGCACCGAGGCTTTGAGTTCATTTTCTAAAATGTTGGTTATTAAAAATGATAGTTATATTCAAAACAACATCCATCTGGACAATTTGTATACCGGCTTGGAGCTGATCCAAAATGGTCGACTACAAGAGAAGTAGTAGCATACATTCACCAACCTGAAGCAAACATTGACTCAACCTTACAGTATGTTTAGTAAATCCATGTGGGATGATTTGAACTTTGTGAAATGGAGAATTATCCTGCAGGATGTAGTGATAAGATTGTGGTTATATGTGTGGTAATGAAGGGCGCGACATGGCCAGCTGCATTACTCAGGTACGCTGTGAAATATTGATGCACGACAGGATGGATCCATTCTTTCATCCTTTTTAAAGCTGAAATCAAGGCTCATATTGGATGTGGTGATAATTACGAAACACGTTTGATGGTTTTCAAAACATCCGCAGTGAGAATGGGCTACGTCCACTGTTATTCGACTTTAAGTCATAGATTGGACACAAGCATCATATTTCTGCTCCAGAAAAAGCAAGACAAGGTAAACGTGGAGATAAACAAGGACTGAAGCAAGCAGTGCTGAGTTTTAATTGTGTAAACATTGCGCTGCTGTGTGACCTCTGTTTGAGCAAGCGAAGAAAAACATTTCAGCAAAAAATCTGAATTGAGGATAAAGACCTGCTGTGTGAATGTAGCCTTAGATAAGCAAATCTCATCTCAAACATCCATCCTCTGCTCAATGTCTCCCGAAATTATCTTGTTTTCACATTTTAAAACTCGATTAGGGTTGTAGCAAGTTACCATTACTCCTCCCCCAGTTCAGCAGGCAAAACTTCACATCTAGTTGAAGTATTTGTTCATAGATTCTTAAGAATCTTTGTGCTGCTAATCCCTCGCAGTAGCACAGAGACCACAGTTTGACAGTTTAACCTAAACTTGTCGGATTAGAACTGTTTTTGCACAGCAACAAGAAGTGCCAGACACACCATGGCCGTATCTTATTAAAATAAAATCACGCTCATGTTCACGTTTGTCTACGGTGGCAACATCGTACAAGAAAGGTTTATCTTTGTTTTATCATTGATAACGCAATAAATCTACGCCAGTGAATTCCAGACCGGTGACAGAACTTCTAACCAAGACAGTAGTTAAAAACAAATAAGGGTCTTAAACTTTTTTTTACACCCCGAAGCTGCTACAGAGAGCTGCACCAGAGACACTGCAAAATAAGACAGGGAAAAAAAGATAAGGTTTCAAATCCTGGAATCAAGGTCAAGCTGATTGCCTGAACTTGTGGACTGGTTTGATTGCAACATCCAAAACAAAACACTGATTGTTTAGTCTCTGTGGATCGCTAATCGCAAGTAGGGATGTTGGTAAGGAGGCTGTAAGACATTCTGCTGAACTAATCTTTCAAAGCTAGGCCTTACGACAGCCCGAGAGGAGGGCGACAGATTACAAATCTGTTTAAAGATTCTTGGATTACCTGTTGCCTATTGAGGTTCTGGAAGCAGAGCTCAAATTGTTCATCCTTGGTCTCCACGGTTTTGCCCAGTTTCTGGAGGACCTAGGAAACAATTAGAAATGTCAAGGGGTGATGTTTGACGACAGTACACAGAACTCCCTGATGATCACTCGATCATAGGTATTTACATATAATCCTGTGTATAACTGGGAGTGTGTAAGCCATTTTTAAAGCCATTAAATAATTTTTTTCAACAATGCTTTGGAAAATAGCTCTTCCCATTAGTGTGGCACTTTTATTAGAAAACCTTCCGATAGAAATAATACTTCTGACTATTGTAATAACAATACCATATAAAGGCAATGACATTTTGGTCTTTTTCTTTCCCATTGGGTAAATAAATATTGCCTCTGTATGAAAATGACTCCAAGCAGTCCTTTGCAATTTCATGCAGCCCTACTTCCCAGTGACATACAGTATTTTTAAAAAAAAATCCTAAAAAGAAACAAAAAGATTTAATACCACAGAAATATTCTTGACTATAAGGATGTTGATTACATCAGCAATAAGCAAGTACAGAAAAATAAAAATAGAGGTCGACAAAAGGCGCTTCAGGGAATTGTACTGCATCTAACCGATGCAGTACAATTCCCTGAAGCGCCTTTTGTCAACCTCCATTTTTATTTTATTTTTATTTTATAGAAACGCTCGGCATCACACAACTTCTGAAAAAAAGGAAATCCTACTTTGCACCTTGGAGCCACTTAAGAGGCGCACTGATCAAATGTTTCCATTTCTTGATTCTCCAACATAGGTGTCAGCCGATGCTAGTAGTTTAACCATATCCAATAAATAAAACGTATCATCTTGTTGCCATTTGTGTATGTGTTTCGGTCTATGCGATATTTATTTGTTGTTATGACAGTGATGATGGATTGTGGGAGGGCTTAACTAGGGCAAAGAAGCAATATAGGCCGTGTGTTTATTTTCTTCGCAGAGCTGGAAAGGTTGATAAAAGTGACTAATTTTGGTAAATATCAGTTAGTGAGCTTAGTGAACAATACTAAAAGATAATATCGGCTTTCAATGTCGGTCCAATCTTTTTATATCAGTGCATCCCTAATTTTAGCATTTATGGATTTTAAAAACAGAAACAAATTTAATTCAGTTTCTTTGATAAAATGTAACCTTTTTTTTTTATTCAACTATAAATAAGTGCGTCAAATTGTATATTCTTGGTTGATGCGTTGAGACGTCATCTTTTAATTTAGGTAGATTTAATAAAAAGAAACTCCCTAGGATTTTTCCATCTTTGACATCTGTATGACCAGTCAAAGCGGATAAAAATGGGAACATATGATTTCTTATTAATTAACTGACCATCTTGTGCCAACAGCTAATGTTTGTTGGAAGCCTTTGTTATGTAAGCGGCGCTTGCAGTTATTCTAGCAGCTCATGGAGAATGAAGCACTATTTACTGACCTTCAGGTCCGGTAGGAGACTGCTTGATATTTATTTCAAGGCAAATATTGGCATAAGTTATCAGCAGATATAAAATTCCTGCCCACACCTTTAACTAGGTAGTAGTTGTCGTAGTCCTTATCCGAAAGAGTGATGCTCAAACATGGAACAAATGCTTAACCAAACAACATAAACGTGACCTGTTACATTGTCCTTTACAGTCCAATGGCTGCAGCTGGTTTTAAGGGTGAACACCTAAAATAAAACCTGTTTGTTTTGAGTTGTTTTAACATTTGTTTCCTTCCTCCCTTTCTCATTTCGTGCAGTTTTTGTTTAGAGGTGGAGCACCAAACAAATCTAACCAGTCAACCACAAACTGAGTGAGAAGGAGTGCAAGCAAGGGGGAAGTGCAAAGTCAGGAAGTGGCAACTTTTGTATGTCCTCGCTGTGGTGCAGCACTTAAACCAGAATAAACAGCTCAGGCTGCTGTTTTTAATCTCGATCTACAATTTACACAGTCTACAGTGAGCTGGCCGTGGCCTTTATGCGGATACAGATGCAGATGCAGCTTTGTCTCTTCTCCTCTGGAGGAACAGATAACAGTTTGTTCAGGTTGATGATGAGCATCTGCATGTAACCTTTAATTAGAATAATAAAAAAAAAAACTGTAATTGAACAGAGTGGGTCGGGAGAACAACGCTTGCAAAAGTTAAATCCCACTCAGATCTGGAACAACCTAAAACGCTCCGAGGATTCGGGTACTTTTAAACAACAAGCCTGCTGGTGGAGAAATCAAAGAGAGCTTTACCTTCTCCTGCGCCCTGTTCAGGGACTTCTGGACCCGCTTGGCGAAGAAGCCAGCTCCAGCCTGGAGGTTCGGCCCAGCTTTGCCGTCTGCCATCTCTCAGCTCTGCTCACGCCTGCTGCTTCCTCAGATGAGAGCTCAGCTCAAGGCTGGAGGAGGAGCAACAAGACACACTTGCGAAATCTACGCAGAACGCGATCAGGACCTGCTGGGCAGGTGGGAACTGGTACCAGCTGTCATCATCATCATCATCATCATCCTCCTCCTCAGCATCAGCTTCTGCTCCAGCAGGTTTCTCCTCTCTTGCTCAAACTTGCAGGCTCATTCTGCGAGTCCTGATCTGTCCTGCAGACCTCAACCTTCCTCCTGCTGCTGGGAAACTTTTCCCACCCTGCGTCTCCTGTGCGTCTCTTGTGCGTCTCTTGTGCGTCTCTTTCCTCCTGTTGCTGCCGTGAGCGCGCGCTCAGCTGGAAGCGATGAGCTTGATTTACGTTTCTGACGTGACTGAGCAACGTGAAGAACATCTGAGGAGGAGGTGGATCCCAGACGAAACATTCATTTTTCCCTGGTTTCCGGGGGGGGAAACATTCCAAAGCAACATATTTAATGTTTCATTTATTGTTATTTCATTATATATTTCATAATTTATTTCATTTTGGCCCTTTAACACTCTGAAACCTCATCAAAACAACCCCAAACTCAATTCATACAAAAAAAAACAAAAAATAAATAAAAATTATAAAAACTGAATTATCCTGTTTAGTTCAAACAAATAAACAATTTTGGGTTTATAGCCAGTGACGCTTCAACCCAAAGTTATTCTGACTGGTGGGAGGTAGAGGAAGTCTATCCATCCATTTTCAATTATCCTTGAAGAGTCAGTGGAACACAGGTAGGGGACCTCTTGGACAGGTTGTTAGTCCTTCACAGGACAAACAACCACGTGTGACACTTGATTAAGTGCATGGCTAAAGCTTTCTAATAAACTGCCTATGATTTTGACTTAGTTAATAATCATTATTCTGTTGTACAGTTCTAGTGTTAGTGTATACTGCAAACTCTCATATTATCTTTGTGATGGTAGGACAGAAAAGTTATCTCTTGGCATTAATTCAAATTCCTAAAAATACCAGCATTAATACCACACAAGCAAGACTTCCAGTTTGGCACGTGTGGGAACTGAAGGAATGGAAACTGTTAGACAAGTAAAACTCCAGTGTGATGCATTCAGAAAGGTAATTTCAGTCTTTAACACCTAAACATCCAGAAAGTATGACCTGAATTTAGGGAAACGACTGGAGCAAGACGGCCGGCCGTTCTATAAGATACAGATGGAAATGTATGTTAAAGACAATTTCTTGGAAAAATGACAAGAAGAACATCAGAATGGGGGAAAATTAAGGAATGAATTATTATTTTAAATGATTCAGAAAGCACTAAACTAGATCACAACTACACTGGAGATACACAATACTGCTTTACATATTGGCTCAGTTCCCTTAATAGTCTCACATGAACTTGGGTTCTTAATCCGTAGAAGTTTATATGAAGGTAACTTAACCTTTTGGTTTGTTAAATAGTTTGTCTATACGGCCCTCAGATCTAACTATTAATCCCAAGTTGGGGAGTTGTTTGTCTGACTTTTTGTGTCTCTATGTGTCTCCCACCTGACACTCTCACCCAGAAACAGCTAAAGATAGGCACCAGACCACAAACACAAAAAGCTGGTATAGACCATGGGTGGATATGACATTTGGAGGTCTGTAGCAACAGACTACAGAAAAGTAAGGACCTCTATCTGCTTATCAACATCAACAGAACCCAGTATGGGATTTTTACCTGACCTACCACTATGGCTGAGCTATTGTGGTTCCTAATCCCTTCTACTTCATTCTAATTCCAATAATGGTTGAGTGTGGGATATTTAGAAGTGAGGAAAGTGCATTCGTCATAGACCCATGCTATAAAACTAATGAGAAGACCCAATTATTACACAAACATTATAGAAACAGTCCATTGGATTTACTACACCTGTTCCATGAAAGTGATCAGAAGATCTGGTTTTGGTGATGCTATTTTAACACAAAAATTGTATACTAACTTTTATTCCTCTTCCATTCAATGTCCTGTTTACAACCCTCTCTCCAGGACATTCTCATTCTTCAAGGTGTATCTTGCTAATCTTTTTTGTTTACTTCCTTTTTAAACTGCTAAGATTTACCCATACAGTCTGTGTGGTTAAAAAAAGAACCTTTATTAAATGAAAGGTGATACAAAGATCACTAGCACTTTGGAACAGATGCATTAAAGTGCAAATTATGGAAGTATCCCTGCACTTACTAGATATCAGAAAACCAAAGACACTAAACATTAAAAAGATTTAGAAATTTTAATTATATTTTGTTTTTGAAGATGTAATTAAATGTGTGATTTAACAGAAATAATAAAAGATGCATAAAGAAAGATACAGACAAAAATATTTTAAGATTTTATATTACCGTTACAAAGTACATTTAAAAGAAAAGTCTAATGTAAGTGTCTTTTCCAAGCGGTCAGAATATTTCTTAAGCAGAATTTGATGTGAAGAATTTGCTTTAGCATTTCTACATTAAAAATAATAAGTTAATCAACAGTGTTTTTTGTTTAACTCTCTATGGATTCAAGTTTACTGCTTGACACTGTGATAGTAAAACCTTCAACTTTACTGTATTTTTCGTGCACTGCAAGCATCTGTGTAACCAAAAACAAATTCCTTGTATGTGTGAGCATACTTGGCCAATAAAGCCGGATTCTGATTCTGATTCTGATTCAAGAATCAAGAATCAGTTTATTTATATAGCGCCAATTTACAACAGGTGTCGTCTCAAGGCACTTTACAAGAAAATCAATTAAAATCAAAGATACATCATAACAAATCAACTTGAAAAAGTTTCCAATCTAAGGAACCCATGCAGATTGCATGGAGTCATTGACTTGCAGCATTCACTCCTCTGGAATCAGCAGGCAGAAACAATGGCTGGTGTTGTCGTTGACTTTACAGCAATCCTTCACCATAATTAAATATTCTCCTTTATTTATTGTAAACTGATTACTGGACTTCTTCACAAAAAAATATATAAAATAAAAAATTACAAATGAATTTAAAAAAACTATGTTCAGATACTCTGAATTATTAAATGTTAAGTGGTTTTGTACCACTTAGATGAGTTATTTCCTAATCTGTCTTCAGTTTGGTTGTCAAAAAAAATTGTATTATGTCAAAAAATATATATACACAACAATTTTTGTTTTACCGTCCTTTTACCAGCAGGTGGCGAAAGACTCAAGGTTTTACCGCCGACTGACATGAGAGACGCTTTGTCAACTACGACCTTTTTGTTTCCTCCCAATTAAACATGTTGATCACAAAACAGACACTTGAAACAGCTTCATGTTTGGTTATTTAATTTTCCTTGTAAAGTCTCCATACACCTTTAGGATTAAGTAACGGTATCTCTCTCCTAACTAGTACGGTTTAATATATATGACTTTTTTATTATTGTTATTATTCCGCCACTTTAACGTGTCAGTTAAGTAATTTTTCTTAGGGCGTGTGACGTATGTCATAACATCCTGGTTTTATAACCCAGGACGTAGCAGGAGGGCGGGGTTGTTCCGGTCGCTTGGAGTTTGCTATGACACGTACGGTGGATACGGTGACTCATAACGAGCGCCCCCCACAGCAGTTAGACGAGAAAACGCTGTAAACGTTTGGCGCGGGTGATAGACCACCTGCCGGCAGCGGAGCGGGAGTGAGTGTCCGTCTCTGTCCGGTGTTTTAGCTTCACTACAAGACTGTCGCGGGTTGTTATGAGGTATTATTAACCGCTGCTGGTGGTTAGCTCTTTATTTATCAGTCCTTCTGTTGGAGCCTGCCTGGCGCAAGCAGACGGAAATAGCTGCAAATATGCCTCCGGTCGAAAATGACACCGGCAAGAAAGAAGTCAAAACTCGGATACAGCAGCTCATCGACCTCAACCAAGTGGTGGTCTTCAGCAAAAGCTACTGTCCATATTGTATACAGGTAATTAGTTTTGAGTTTGTCTAATTTTGTAGAACTTGTTTATCTGGGTCTGAGACTTGGACATTTAATATTCACCGGCGAACCACCGGGATGGGCTCGGTCTAATTGCTGAAGCTCAGCCTCGTTGCTGCTAAAAGCCTCTGTCTCTTTAAGACTCAGCACCGACTTAATGGAGTTTATCTGTCCTCACGCATCTCTAAATGCAGACATTAGACTGAAAGCAGAGGTGGGGCCTGTAACTTTAGCTGTTAGTTTACTTGATCTCACGCTAGGGAGACTTTTCTGGGGGGTTTTATGCTTTACCCCTTTAACACACAACCGGTTTCCACACAGTGGAAGTCTACTGTACACTTTACAGTTTTATGAGCTTGGCTGATGCATTTCATTTTTTAGCATTTTATTTCTATCTTGGGAATTATAAGGAACTTCTACAATATAAGAAATTCTGTAACTTAATTTTTTAAGGTGTGTGTGTGTGTGTGTGTGTGTGTGTGTGTGTGTGTGTGTGTGTGTGTGTGTGTGTGTGTGTTACTCACAAAGTTAGGGATATTTTGCTTTCGGGTGAAATTTGTGGAAAATGTAAAAAGTTCCCGCTACACTGATTTCATATCACGAAAGTAGGACATTTAAGTAGAAGGATGCACTGGTCATTTCCTCATCTCAAACAATTTGTTAAAACAAAAGTTAACAACAATGGTGTGTACACCACAAAAAAAAATGTAAACGTCTAAATAACTTGTCATGTGCTCTTTAGCATCAATTACAGCTTGACAACAACGTCTCATGCTGTTCACAAGTCGACTTATTGTCTGCTGAGGCAGGGCATCCCACTCTTCTAGAAGGGCAGCCCTCAGGTCATTGAGGTTTTGGGTTGCAGAGTTTCGAGCCGCTACACGGTGACTCAGTTGATCCCACAGGTTTTCAATGGGATTCAGGTGTGGAGAAAGTGCAGGGCGTGTGTGAGGTACACCAGTCTCCAACAGCCGTTCTTTGATGATGTAATCACTGGATTAATGATGTTATTCTGGTAGTATGGGCTTGTCACTGTACCATTCACAAAGTTTAGTGCAGTTCTATACAGACTGGACACACCTGCCCACACTGCGACACCGCCACCACCAAAAGCTAGTCTGGTGACAACAGTGGCTGATGCGTAGCGCTCTCCTTGACGTCTCCAACATCATTGGCGGCTATTATTTCTGCTCAACGTGAATCGACTTTCATCAGAGAACAACACTGAGGCCCACTGGTCCCTCGTCCAGCGTAAATGCTCCCTGGCCCATGCAAGATGATGACACCTGTGCCTGCTGGTGTGGTCAGGTACCCTTGCAGGTCGTCTAACACGCAGACCACGCTGATGTAAACGGTCTCGAATGGTCTGACATGACACCTGGGTGCCTCTCACCTCTCTTAAACGTGCCTGGAGTTGTGTGGCATTCATCATCCGGTTTCTCAGGGCATTGTTCACAATGTAGCGGTCACAGCATGGGATGTGGCCAAAGGGCGTCCACTTCTACGCCTTTCTGTAACTCTTCCAGTCTCTCGGTATCTGTGTTGCAACCTGCTGATGACACTCTGAGCTCAGTGGCCACGCCCGTCTGAGAACGTCCTGTTTGAAGCATTGCACTGGCCAGGTACTGTTGATCCATTGTTAGGTGTCATCTTGTTCTCATGATGTCTCAATGTGAACAGCTTGATGAGGACGACTGTCTAAACACCAGCTGTAAATGAACCAGGACATTTATTGGTCGATTGGAGGATCAAACACCTGTTGTGACTTTTGCCGTTAAGCTCCTCGTTAGAGAACAGCATCATGTGCAAAAAGTACTGAAACATTTAACAGTTGGACAGGTGCATTCAAAAGCTTAGAGAAGGTCACATTAAGTTCACCTGTTATGGTTTGAATGCATTTTGGGCTCATCCTGAAATTACACTCGACAGCCAAATATCCCTAACTTTGTGTGTGTTTGTGTGCCTTGTATATTATATATATATATGTCTTTTGACACGCAAACTTATTTAAATTTAATCAATAAATACAATAAGAAACAAAGTAGTTATGATCTCCGGTAGCAGTCAGTCTTGCGTTGTTCCAGACAAAGCCTCTGACTGAAGGTAGTTGCTATGTGACAGTTTAATTTCTTTTGTGGACACCAGAGACAATGGTCCTCAGTAATATCCTGTTTTGTCAGTTGTTGGCAAGCCCTCCTTATCCCCCGTAATTGCTTTTGCCGCTCCTCAGATTTCTTTCTGGCTGTAAGGTTAACAAGGCAGAGATGTTGTTATGGCCTTTTATAAGGGATGGAAGATGATTTAAACTTCTTTCTCCTCTTTAGTCCAGCTCTGCACCCATGAAGGAAAGGAAATGATTACATATCAACTAAAATATTTAGAAACAAGTCTACTAGAACAATAAATGAGAGAAACATAGGAGCTACTCGAACATAAGAGATTCAAATCTGCAGAGTTTTCTGGCCTAACCCAGTTTAAACTTTAACTGTGAGTTTGCTTTTTGTTCACTGATGTTCTGAAATGCTTTATCTATTCTCAAATTAAATAACGCAAAGGTGAACTTCTATTCCTAAATTTGTCAGATTTGTGGTCATCTGGTGCATATCAGTTCTCTTCCACTTATATGGAAGACATCTGACATATTATCTGACCTTTTGAAAAAAGAAGCTGTACTTTTAAAAGATGTCCACTAAAATGAAAGTTGCTGTCTTTAGAATAATTTTATTTCTGCTTTTAAGTTTTAAAATAAAACAAAATTCAGGATTTTCCAACCTAATGACCAAAAATAAATAAATCCAAATATCCATTTTTTTTATTCAAAGTAGTTATTAGATGACATATTTATATTTAAAAAAAAATTGTTTCTTTATCATTTAAAGCCTTTGTGGAAGGTCCAAAGTAGGGATGGGTGCTTTATTGTAAAAAATGTGGTCAGGGCTGCTCTATTTAAATAAGCACGGCTCACGCCATATTTCCGGAGCTTCTTCCTGTGGACAGTAAAACATGGCGGTTAATTTCCTACGTAAACATAAACCGGCTATGAAAATCTGTCACCAGAAGGTTTTTAGTGTAGACAAGTTTTCCATTATAAACAAGCAGAATGTGTTAAAACCTTGTAAAAGCTGTTATATAAGTTGTAATAAATGTGCCTTCGCAGATCAATTTGTTTTGTTTCATCGCGCATCAAATTTTTCAAAACTGATTTAATGTGACAGCAAACTGTTTTTGTCTGTAGGTGAAGGACCTGTTCAAGGAACTGAAGATCGAGTGTAATGTGATGGAGTTGGATCTCATGGGTAAGACTAAACATTGTTGATCTTCCTTGTTTAGAGATTGAAGATAATCTGGTTGACCACAGCAGAGGTTTTTGGGGGGGTTGCTGACTTGAACCATCTAGACCTTCACCTCATAGCATAGTTAAAAATGAGGGGGACAGTTACCAGACATGGATCAGAATATCAACATGGTCTACGTTCACACCAGGAGTTTTTATACCCAATTATTTTTTTTCACCTGATTCTCCTCTGGATTATGTATATTTAGTATTGAAATTACTTATCAATAGTTGTGTGTTTCTCCAAATCCATAAAGTTACTATGAATTTATTAGGCAAGTCAGCGTATGTGCTGAGCTATCGGACACGCTGTGATGAGATGTTTTGTTCTGGGTGATGGTTTGAGCTCATCAGCAGCAGCAACAGGGCTGCTTTGTGTTACCTGGCAGTGAGCGGTCCCAGCTAAAGCCTGAAAACATGATCCGCTCCGAGTGCATGCCAGCTTCCTCGATCCTTCCCACATCTCTGAACCTTGTAAGAAAGTGGAAAATCCTATTCTAATCTTGACTATGCAGAAGAAAGGAGACCAGGCTGGTTAATGGATCTGGATTCAATAACTCCGTTAGTCTGCTGGAAATGGTTCCTCAGCCATAGCAACATGTCTGCTGGTAGCAGGATGCTGTGTCCTGCAGAAACTGGACCCTTTCACAGGACTGGGTCAGATTTTATTTACTTTTGGTCCAAATGTTATTGTTGGCTGTCGATTTGGGACCATGGATGTGACACATGGTAGCTCTTCTGTTTGCTCATCCAAGACTGCAGTTGGGGATCAGATCAAGTCCCAACACTTTAGATTGTATGAAACCGACAGTCCTACTTTACCTCTCTACTTAGGTTGGTAATATCAAACAGATATCGATATGCTAATAAACTACATATTGAGTTCACATTTTCACAACCATTGATCCCTCCTCTGAGGTGCTGTTCCCCCTCATCCTTCATAGCTCACAATCTAAATGTCGTGAACTCAGCTAGCCGCTGTCAATGAAACCAGTTCTTGTTTATTATAAGCGCCGCTTTCTCTCTGGTATGAGGCGGCTGGTTTTCGTCTTTTGTTTTAGGTGTTTTGCATAATCAAAACAAACCCGCTGCCTGTTCCGCACTCACTTTAACCCCTTTTTTGTCCAGAGAATGGAACAAACTACCAGGAGTTCTTGCTGGAGATGACTGGACAGAAAACGGTTCCTCAGGTCTTCGTCAACAAGACGCACGTCGGTGGCTGCGACAAGACCATGCAGGTGAGCGTCAAGTGAGGCGTTTGGTTCTCTGTGGGTGAATTCTAAATGGCGTGTTTGTTTCTCTTCTTTGTTGTGACTCTTTCCTCTCATTTTACTCTGTGGAAGATAAACGAGCGTGATCCTGCGGTTTTCACATGATCGAGTACATTATAACCGCATTTTTTTCTGATGTTTGCATCAGGCTCACAAAGACGGCAGCCTGCAGCAGCTTCTCAGCGGGGAAAATGAACAGTATGATTACGACCTGATAGTCATTGGAGGAGGATCTGGAGGCCTGGCATGCTCCAAGGTGATGTTCTGCTAACGTGCCGATTGTGTTTGGTCTTGTGATTTCTGTATGATCTCGGAAACCTTCAAATGTTGTAAATTCCAAATGCGCAACACGATGACGAGAACTTGTCTCCACTGACAACAGGAAGCGGCCTTATTGGGAAAGAAGGTCATGGTGGTGGACTACGTTGTCCCCACGCCGAAGGGAACCACTTGGGGTAAGAGATAAACCCACTAATTAAATCTTACCTGGTAGTTAGCATGAATCTTAATCTGTTCCCTTCATCAGGTATCGGGGGAACTTGCGTAAACGTTGGCTGCATCCCAAAGAAGCTGATGCACCAGACGGCGTTGCTGGCGACGGCCATTGAAGACGCGCGGAAGTTCGGTTGGGAGTTTGACGAATCAGGTGAGGCATCGCAGGCTGTGTGAATACGAGCCTCTAGAGGAACCCGGCTTTAGCAGCGCGTCTGTTTGTCCTCAGTGAAACACAACTGGGACACCATGAAGACGGCGGTGAACAGCTACATTGGCTCGCTTAACTGGGGCTACAGGGTTTCACTGAGGGACAAAAACGTGAACTATGTCAACGCCTATGCAGAGTTTGTGGAACCGCACAAGATCAAGGTAAACGGCTGATGGAAGGGTTTCATCCTCTCACCCAAATATCACAATATTAAAGAAATATTGGTTTTCACTGCATTTGTAAAGCACTAGACTGTCATGTAACAGCTGTTATTTCATGAGTACTGAATTACAAATTTTTGTTGATACATTTTTAAGCCAGTAGGACTCGGCAGCTAAAGTCACTAAATCTATGATTCCATCCATGCAATTTTAAAATACTGCTAAAGATAAATGAAAATGTCAATTAGCTTTGTATCCACCTGCTGGTTCGTAAAGGACTTGATCAACCAAGCAACGCAAAGCGTTTTTTTGTAAATTGATGACGTTACACGAAGCTGTGATGAGCAGTAGGTGCTAGAATAGGATCCGAAAATCTTTAACCCGTTTATCGAAAAGCCAGAAAACCCCTCAGTTTTTGCATAATTGAGGCCGTTGTTTTAAATATTTTATCTCACATCAACTGATCTGATACTCTAAAATGTGAACAATACGACAAAAAATATGTTCCTGTAGACAAATTTTAAAGATCTACGGGGTTGGGAAATTTTCCATAAGGCATTCATATGCTTTTCTTCTTGTCTGAAGGGCTTTTTTTTTTTTTTTTTTACTGGGTATTATGACTTTTTTTATCTTCATTTCCAGTTACGCACTGTGAGGAAAATAATGATTCACATTTAGGATTAAATCTGAGCACCGTTTTCCTTTTTGTACCCGTCAGGCAACGAACAAGCGAGGAAAGGAGACATTTTACACATCAGCCAAGTTTGCGTTGGCCACAGGTGAAAGGCCCCGTTACCTGGGGATCCCCGGAGACAAGGAGTTCTGCATCACCAGGTGAGAGCTCAGCAACAGTTGGGTGATGTGCAACAGAAGTTGCACGTAAAGCTCTGCACCCCTAAATATCAGTGGCCTTTACTAAGTGACGTTTGATTGTAATGCCTGCTGCTATGCAGAGTTTATTAAATGTCCTAAAACTGGATGGAAAAATTCCAACCCCCCAATAATCTGTTTGGAGAGCCTGGATCAGTAATTGTAGCCAGAGATGCGCCAATATCCACATCACATGCGCTCATTTAGTCCGCGTCATAACTTCCAATTCCTCTGTAGTTACTGGGATGTTTTGTGACCAACACAAACGTGATGATGCGTTTGTTGCCCTTGACCAGTGACGACCTGTTCTCGCTGCCCTACTGCCCGGGAAAGACCTTGGTCATCGGTGCGTCGTACGTTGCGCTGGAGTGCGGCGGCTTCCTGGGCGGCCTCGGCCTCGACGTGACCGTCATGGTGCGCTCCATCCTGCTTCGCGGCTTCGATCAGGACATGGCCAACCAGGCCGGGGAGCACATGGAAACACACGGGGTCAAATTCATTCGCAAGTTTGTGCCAACCAAGGTTTGTGTTTTGCTTCATGGTTTGCTGACCTGGCTGTGACTGATGCTGCTTCCTCTCCTAGAACAAGCCATACTTGAATTTTGCGTAACACAGAGTTGCAAAGTAGCTACGCTCTTGCAGACTTTGTACTGTGTGTAACTTATTAATTGCATCATATGAACTTGAAGATTTTTTTGCAGTAGTTAAACATTTAGTTCTGCTTTGTATTAGATTGAACAGCTGGAAGACGGAAGTCCCGGAAGACTGAAAGTGACGGCCAAGTCCACGGAGTCGGACGAAATCATTGAGGGCGAATACAACACGGTACGTAGTTCTGGCATGAGTTCAGAACACTGCAGAACATTCTTCTCCGTATCATTGTTTACAATCTGAAAGGATTACACAAGGAAATTGAAACCACTTCTGTGTTCATTATTTCTTTTTTTCCCCCTCTTCCTGTTTCTCAGTTTTTTCTTCCTTATGGTTTTGAAAGTTAGCAGTTAGAAATGAGGGGGACATTGAACTACTTCTTCTAAGTAACCTGAGCCTGACATTTTGTCTTTTTTATTTATTTTTTCTCATTCATCAGGTGTTGATAGCCGTGGGTCGGGACGCATGCACAGACAAAATCGGCCTGGACAAGGCCGGGGTCAAAGTTAACCCAAAGTAAGTTCCCTTCATCCGCGTGTTGCTGTACATTCGACCGCATCACGTGTCACGCTGTGCCTTTAAGACTCTACGTACAGTCACGGTGATTCAGCACTTCTGGCCGTCTGCTGGGAGAGTTTCAGAGTGTTGATGGGGGGGCGTTGTCGGGGAGATAAGGGGAGACTGGTTACTAAAATGAGATTGCTGCGGTCTGCATGGTTACTTGCAGGAAATAGCTTGGTTTAGTTTGACTTACAAATCTTTTTTAATTGATCTCACAGATATTCTCTAATGGCTTAATGAAACTGCCTGCTAGACAGGGATTGACTATTCTGACCACTTAACCGTGCTTTTCAGTGCCGGGAGGGATTAAGATGGCCCGAAGTCGGCTGGCTTCGTTCTTAGTCATGCTCTGGTCTTATGACCGTAGTAATATACAGTCGGCGCTGCTGGCTACTGCAGCTATGCAGCGGTGTGCTCCTGATGATCTTGGACGCAGTTATACATCTTTGCTGTGTCACATATAGGACATTACCAAGTTCTCTAGCATAGTGTGAACCATGTGGTCTAAAACAAACATCCTTTTCCCAAAGGTGACCTGGTAACTGGTTTGGTGTCGTCACAACCACAAACCTCTACTCCCAAATCCCAAGAAAATAAACTATTATAGGGAAAAACATGACATTATTATTATTATAGAAAGCACACTTCAAAGCTTGGTTCTGGTCCTTATTTTGAGCTTATGTTAAACTTGGTACAAGTACCTTTTTGAAGCCACAATGGGGATTCCTCAGCTGCTTCTTTTAAGAGTATGTTGAGAGTACAAAAGAAAATTGTTATTTTAGCAAGAACCATACGGGTCAGCTTAATTATTGACTGAACCTCCCATTCATATTTTTATTGAGCTGTTTTTAGCTGATGGCTAAAATATTAACACTGGAATAATGAAATGGATCAAACGATTCATTGGTACCTTTTGTAAGTCATCTGGATCAGCAAGGTTGAAAATATCATTAGAGCACCCCCTGGTGGACATTTTATGTTTGGTGACACTAAGCTAAAAGAAAGATAGATCCAAGATGGTGGAATGCAACACTGAACAGTTCACGGAATTAAGCTGATTATTATCTTTATACGATGTGTTTCAGACAATATTTGTTCTTAATGATGGCCAAAGTGATGGCAGTGGTCAGAGGCCACTCTTCAATAAACAAGTAAAAAAGAAAGAAGTTTGGTTATTGGAGCGTCATTGTCTGGCTGTCTAGCGGCTGAAAAAATTGAAAACTCAGGGCAAGGACGGCATTGGGAACCGATTTGATAAAAACCTATAAAATATAAGCTTGTTCCATCTGGTTACTGACAAGCAACTCTAAAAGGAATATTTCCTTATTAAAACAAGATGGTTGAAATAAATGCAAACTACAATGTTTAATGTTTGCATTCATCATAACTATATTTATATAAGCAAGATCCCACTTGCAATCTGTTTGGTATTGTCTGTTTGATATTGTTTGATTTTTGTTTTTTGCCCCCGACTGTTCTCTATTGTTTTCCTGCAGTTTATATTTTCAACCTTTGGTTCCTAAAACCTGATGTTCATTTTAAACCTCTAGATGCTACAGCTGGTAAAGACTCAGGGAAGTTTAAATCCATATGTTCCATCGCTTTAAAGTCAGGAAAAAAACAAAAAAACGTTGCGTTCGAAACTTCTTGTTGACTTCCTGAAATATTTTCCAGGAATGGGAAAGTTCCAGTGAACGATGAAGAACAAACCAACGTTCCCCACATCTACGCCATTGGAGACATTCTGGAAGGGAAGTGGGAGCTGACGCCTGTTGCCATCCAAGCTGGAAAGTTACTCGCGCGCCGTCTCTATGGCGGATCAACCGTCAAGGTAAACTTTGGGTTGAACCCGTCCCTCCAGCCGGCCCGTTATTGCCACCACAGTTATGTTCCGTGTGTTTGTGCGCAGTGCGACTACATCAACGTTCCCACCACTGTTTTCACCCCTCTGGAGTACGGCGCCTGCGGCCTGTCAGAGGAAAAGGCCACAGAGCTGTACGGCCAGGACAACATCGAGGTGAATAATCGATCACGCCGGATCATTCGCCTGACTGAACTGTTGAGTTTTTCTTTGCAGGCATGGATTAAGTGGCGTTTTGGTGCTTTATGTCTGCAGGTGTTCCACAGCCTGTTCTGGCCTCTGGAGTTCACCGTTCCAAACCGCGACAGCAACAAATGCTACGGCAAGATCATCTGTAACAAACTGGACAACGTACGGTTTTCCTGGCAGTTCTAACCAGATCCATTCTGACCCCAGCGTAACGTCCAGTCTTACCCGCTTGTTACTCCCAATGTAACGTCATTTTCCCGTCATCTTTCAGGGCCGAGTCATCGGGTTTCACTACCTGGGTCCAAATGCAGGGGAAGTGACACAGGGCTTTGGTGTCGCCATGAAATGTGGAGCAACCAAGGAGCAACTCGACACCACCATCGGCATCCACCCAACCTGTGCTGAGGTACAAGGACCGCTCCGATTTTTATATTTTATTTATTAGCATGTTTATTTCTTTTATTAAAATATTAAATCAAATCAATTTCTGAAAGTCCAGACTGATGCCCAACGTTTTTGTTAAAATCCAGCAGAGACGTTTCAGCTCATTGCAAGACTTGTCATGCACAAGTTTCCCATGGTTACACAGAGCGGTGCAGAGCACCCAAATGTCCCAATCAGTCATAAATTAGCCATACATGAGGATCATAAATGAAATAAATCAGCAAAAGGAAATCAAACTGTTTTTAACAAGGAGGTAAACATTTGAATATTCACAAGTAAATAAATAAACTCAGTGGTACTCAACTACATAGTTACATCAACTTCTAGCATTTACGAACAATGTAGGCATATAAAAACATCTCAACTCGTGCGCAAGTATAATTTGCCTGTACGGTCGCACGCCTGTGGTGCATTTAAGGAACGTCCTTAAAACTACGATGAGCTCTGCAAACACAGGTTTTAGAATTAAAACCCACTTTCCATAATAATAAACGTGTATATATGATTCATCAGGTCAATATTAGAATGGGGCTGTACTGAAGACGGTGATAATAGTGCCGTGTGGTAAATGAAAAAGTTCCCAACATCTTAATCCATACACCGACATTTATTATTTTCACTTTGGCTGCACTACTTCCTGTTTCCTAGGCGACTGCTAATTGTCTTATTAAGACGATCTTGAGCTGAATTATGGATTATGTATTGTGATGCATGCTCTGTATTAGCTTAATAATGGTGCAGCATTACTCATTTATTATGTTATTGTCTAACTGCTAATTGCCCAACATTAGGATGTTGTGTGTTTTACATTCATTCAGATTATTGCTGTCCAACTATGGTTTTTAGATTCAGGTTAAGCACCTAAATGGAAAGTAAAAAGAAACTAAAATAAAATAAGCAAACTTTTGTAGCTAATAATGCTTATTTAGTTAGTTTTGGATTATGAGTTGATGCTGTTTATGCTCAACCGTTAGATAAACGGATCTGCGACATCAGAAATCCTTTAATTGTTGCTGCACTGAATTTTGTTCTGAAAGTAGAAAACACATTTCATATAATAGATCCGATCTGCGCTGCCTGCCTCTCAACACACCGTTCTCTCTTCAACCCTGCAGATCTTCACCACCCTGGAGGTGACGAAGAGCTCCGGGGGAGACATCACCCAGTCTGGCTGCTGAGGTTAAACCCTGCCGGTTTAGCAGTCTGCTCTCATGTTAAACTCTCGATCCACGCCTGTCTCCCAGCCCGAGCCGACAGGCGCTCGTTCTGCTCTGATGGAGCCGAGAGGTGATCCAAGGCAGCGAGTGTGAGAGTAGTCTGCTGAACGGCGGGGTTACTCTGCCAATGTTTCCTCCCCCAGTGTTCCTCTTCAGGGGAGCTTCAACACGCATTCCGTGAGGATGTGCGTGTTTGGACCGTTTTATGAAGTCCTGGCCCGTAACCTTAAATGCTTAGGTGGGCGAGGATCGATGTCCTTCTGCAGAGGTTCCTGATGTTGGATCCCAATCCTTCGTCCAAATCCCCGACTGCATCGCACAGACTAAAAAAAAAACGGCTTGAAAGACTGTGTGACTGTTGTGTGTGTCTACAGCGCCATCATTGTTCCAGACTCCACCGTGAAATTCGACATCTGTCTGAAATGTGTGCTCGTCATCGTCATTTAAAGTTTAGCAAACGAGTAAAGAGCCTCTAAGGGAACATAATGCTTTCTAAGCTTTGAGATCTGCTTTACAGTTTTCAGACAGAAAAGTCAGCCTGGGTTGCATCAACAGTTAATTTATCTTATGTGTTCTGCCTCTGCATTGCGTATATAAAAATATAGTCAGTCTTCTGTCGGTGTTGGGCGGTGGTTGTAAATGAAGAGATTGTTAGTTTCAAACCTCTTTAGACAACTTTTTCCTCAGCATGTAATAAAGGGTGTATTGACCTTTATTGACCTGTTATCCTGTCTTTATTCAGATTAATATAGCGAGTGTTTGGTTCCGTTAGCAGGGCTGTTTGTGGGTGTGGTCTTCATAATTAACAGCCATCAACCTTTTTTCTTAAGTTTTTTTAAAAATGTTCTTACTTTGTTTTTTTTTTTAAATGTCAGTTTACAGACACTAAAGTTGGATTGCTTTTGTCTAATCCTTGTAAGTACCAGATAGTAATGCCATATCTTTTAGAAGCTTCTGAGGTTTATTCCTAATTTTAAAAGCACAACTGTGGCAATGTTTTATGCTAATGCCTCAAACACAATTCTTCCATGTAAGAAGAAGGAAACCTATTGCCAAGAGAGTATTTAATTTCCAGGTACCCTAAGGTGCCACACTTGTGTGGTCAATACAAAAACCCAGACTAAATGAAAATGACCTTGTAGGATTTCTGCCTTCAGCTTGTAACCGCCATTATTACGAGTTGTAATCAAAACGGGGTGAAAAGCCGCTCGGAGGAAGAAAAATACGTTTCTGTTAAGCTCGAAATGAATGAAGAGCCTCTGCTTCTAAGCCGTCTCCCTTAGGGAAGGAGTTGAAAGAGGCTGTATCCTGGATGGGTGGGTCCTTCATGATGCGTTTTTCTGCACTGTATGTAGAGCTCTAAAATGGAGAGAACCATCCTCTCAGCAACCGTGCCACACAGTGGTGCAGGTGCGGATAACCCTCTCTACCACGCAGTGATAAAAGCTCCTCAGGATGGAGTTCTCAATTCCAGCCTTCTGCAGCTTCCTGAGGAAGTAAAGACGCTGGTCGTCCCAGCGTGGCCCCATATGTGAACACCTAGATACCTGTAGGTGGAAACCACCTCCCCAGCTACTTTTTGCACTTCTCTTCTGAAATCCATCACCATCCCCTTGCTCTTTTTCACATTAACGCAGAGGTCATTTTCTCTATATTAACGGAATAAAAAAGCTGATGTTGGGGCATATTTACATCATAGGTGAAGTAATACTAAAGTTAATTAAAATATTTTTTTCAGTTCCAAAGAAATGTGACCAAGTAGGCCTCCTGAGTCAAAAAAAGAGTTTCAGGAGCTCCGCCGGAACTCCAGAAGATCTCATTCTCCTCAGCAGGAATTTCTGATCCACAAATGCTTTAGTGTAATGACTCTAGTCCGGATTATTGTTCAGGTGAGCAGCCAGGTACCAGGAAGATCCCACTATCTTGATATTCACCAGTGTCAGTTTGGTCTGGTGGTTCTGTGCCTGTGGAAATTTTTTCCCAGTTCTGATCATAAGATATTTCCACTCTTTTTAAAAAGTTTTTTTTAATTTTTCTGACTTACAAGACAAGTTACCTGCTCTCAACCCAGTACTTGAACAAACTGGTTAGCTACTGAGTTGAATATCAACTCAAAAAGGAGCCTTACCAATGATAACTGGAACAAAGTGCATTCTGTTCTTCAAACTGTCACGGTTATTTTTTGTTTTCTTGTTTTGTTTTTCCTTCTACTCATGTAAAGTACTTTGAATTATGTTGTTACTGAAAATGTGCTGTACAAATAAAATTGCCTTGCCTTCCCTAGCCTAGCCTACAGTTGAAGCTTTCAAAGTCAATATTTTGGAGTCACAATCACATCTAGATGTGAGTCCAATAATGACTTTGTGGGCAGAGCTGAACAAAAGTTTGAATGATAACAAGGTGGAGGAAAGGGCCAACTGTGGTAGAAGGCTATCAAAACATAGTTACTAGAAGTTATGCAGTATAAATACCAATTATCCCAAATATTAATTAAAGGTATTCCTGGCTCTTAAAGCAATTTAAAGAGAAATTAAGATCCAGTTAGAGTAAAAGTGTCCAAATAAAAAAGAATCAGTTGGTAAACAATTTCTGAGGATGCTCAGCAAAAACAACTGAGTCACTGACTTTGCAGCAATACTTCCTGTTGAGCGAACCTGAGGCAACCCTGGGCAGTAAAATGAATCGATACGTTTCCCCTCCTGTCGTCCTAGAATCAACCTAGATCAGATTTTACAGCATGTGTTTCCATAGAAATAGCAAATCAAAAATATGACAGCAGCGCTGCTGATGGAATCCCTTATAGCGGATCCTTTTCAGTTCAGTTTTTCTAAGTTCCACCGTAAGGGTTGCATATCAATTTTAGAGTTAGTTGGCTTATCACACTTCCTATTTCAATTTTGTTTTTTGCATATTAATGACCTCATAAAAAAGGTAATCTGGAAACACAGATAAGGTCAGAATCGTAACCAGTCCCTATGAAATCCCACAAAATGGAGGAAACTGCCGTAACAAAAACTGTTCATACTCATATTGTTTCTAAAAGAAAAAAGACAACATCTTTACAATTTTGATTAGTGTATTTTATTGATGTGCTGAAGTGTAACAAGACAAATGAATGGGCCAAAAGTAATTGCCCTCCTGAGATAATAGCCAATAAAGTTGACTCTCTGTAGCTACTCACTAGTTTGGCACATGACTCGAGGTATATAAATCCAATCTTCCATAGCAATTTCTTCCAGCTCATCTGGACTGCATGGTCTGCAACAACGAGCAATCAGGCACGTGGTACAGATTCTCAGTGGAACTGTGAGAGCCACTCCCGGATATAGAGTACCTGGAAAAAATTGTTACAAACTCGGAGAGACGCTTTGGGTCTCTAACTCACTGTAATGGTGAAAGGAGCTTCCTTAAGTGAGACTAAATCCAAAGTTGTTGTAATTGTTTTTTATGAAACTGAATTCCCAGTGCCTGAAGCAACAAAACAACTCCACAAAGAAAACAACTCAAGTTTAATCTAATCAGATCCATGACCAGACATCCAAAATCCATCAATAATAAGAAATTCACAAAATAAGACTAAAATCTTATTTTAAATGGCAAGAAAACAACATAGATGATTGGATAATGTCCCCGAACCTATACACTGAACTGGTCAGCTCTTTCAGTGACAGACAGCTGAATCCTAAATGCACAAAAGAGAGTTACGGAAGATCTTTCCTCCTGTTGTACTTTTAACCTGACCAACTGAATGGAACATTAAGCGCCGCAGGACTGCTGAACGGCTCCATAAGACCTCTGCAACTGACTGACAACCTTATCTAAAGGTGTGTAAGCCAGCCAGCCTCTCACACAAAGATCTGTCCTGCTGAGAAAATACTCACACAAACACAAAATCCGAGCTCGTAAAAGAATATTGCATTTTTTTTCGTAAATATATTTTTAAATGATTCTTCTTGCCATCAGTATTTTAACCTGTTTTTTTTGTTGTTTTTATTGCCATCCAGTCTGCTGTGAAAGATTAAAATTGAATCAGCTTTATTTGCCAGGTACATACAGGACATACTAGGAATTTGTTTTGGTGTAATCACACTGAGGCAGCCATTTGCACTGCCAGGTAGGAAGTAGCCCAAAGGGTCTTGCCTAAAGACCAATTTTGCCATGAGCTAAATTTGAACTGCTGACCTTTGAATTGGAAGTCAGGCAACATACCACTTGAGCTATCCAGCCGCTAAATAAAACCAGTTATGTGAACTTTTTGGAGCCCGGAGAGAACCCAGTCAAATACAGGGAGAATGAGCAAACTGTATGCTAAATATCTTGGCAGAGTTCAAACACAGAATCTTCATTCCACAAGCAAATGTTACCCCCTTACATTCTGCCATTTAACTTAACTACTGAAGAGCAGTTTAAAGACATGAATTACAATAAACTAAAATTGAACTTTTTGGGGAGAAGCTGGAGCGCCCGGAAAGAACCCAGAATGTTTTTCTCAGTTTGATTGATTGATTTTTTCTGTTCTAATTCACTTTTTGCTGATTTGACTCGTTTAATTAATATTAAATGTAGTTGATTTTTATAGATGCAATATTGATGTTTTCATTTGTGTGTGTTTGTGGAGGGGATGGGTGTGGGGGAGTATTTATCTTCTGCCAAGAACGTATTTGTAAGTGGTTTGGGGCACGGCAAAAACATGTCATAAAGGGACAGATTTGTCAAGAATCAAGAATCAAGAATCAGTTTATTTATATAGCGCCAATTTACAACAGATGTCGTCAAAAGGCACTTCACAGAAAATCAATTAAAATCAAAGATACACCATAACAAATCAATTTGAAAAAGTTTCCAATCTAAGGAACCCCAGCAGATTGCATCGAGTCATTGACTTGCAGCATTCACTCCTCTGGAATCAGCAGACCAAAACAATGGTTTGTGTTGTCATTGACTTTACAGCAATCCCTCATACTTAGCATGCATGTAGTGACAGTGGAGAGGAAAAACTCCCCTTTAACAGGAAGAAACCTCCAGCAGAACCAGGCTCAGTACAAGCAGCCATCTGCCACGACCGACTGGGGGTTTGAAAAGACAGAAAGCTAAATTAGAAACACAGGATACTGAAATAATAGAGTTTATAGCAGCAGTTGTAGAACGTCACTGGAAGCATCTCAGCCCATGTTCTCATCCAAGAAGCTGTCTCAGCTAACAGAACGCCAGACCAGGTGTGGTTACTATGGAGAGAAGAACACTAAGAGAAAACAAAAGGTTAACAAGGTTGAAATAACGGTAACTAAGTAGATTGGACAAAGG